>OX451215.1:20577549-20680618 GCA_949628195.1 Phasia obesa | reverse complement strand
GAATTTATATTATTCCAAAACCACCTAAAAATGTTTTGCAATTTGGAATTCCAAGTCAAAACCCTCTTTTTTGTAACATAACGGCAGAACATATTTTTGCTTGTATCTTAAAATCCTTATGGTCGATTGTTGTAATTTTTTTACTGAATTTAGTGATACTTAATTAGTTTGCAAATATAAAAAAAACCTTTTTACAACTTTGATTTATTCATTATTTTGTTTAACTTTTTGTCGTACAAATGTCACGTTGGAAATGCCCATATATGATAATTACTTGTATGGAGGAAGGGCCTTCCGTCTCAATAGCCATACTTTAACTTGAAATTTAATGTTATTTTTAGAGTACAATAAAATCCAATAAAATTTATTACTTTTATTTGTAAAAAAATAATTAATTATATTTAGTTTATATACTTAGGACCCTATTTTCTTTAGAATGTTAGTTTGAACTGAATAAGTTTTAATAGGGGACCACTATTTAGTTTTTATTATCTTGAACTTCAAAATTATTTTTAGATTACAAAATTTTAACACTATCAATTACAATAATTTTTACTTTACATGCGAGGTACGACGCCCACTATTCTAACCAAGCTAGTTTTTCGTTCGACGGAGGTTAGATATATATAATTTCAACCCCTTACCTAATTTTGTAATGGTAATTATAACGTCTAGCCTTCCAATCCAGTAAATAATAATAATAAGGGAGCTCCCCGTACAAAATTTCAAGTTCTCTAGGTACACGATAATAACTTTTCACTTTTTATGGCAGGTGCCACGCCCACTATTCCAATAAATTTATTCTTTTTCTAGACTATTCACATTAATATCTGGGTTACTTGTACAAAATTTGAGACCTATTATAGTTCTCTATGTACACGATAATAATTGTTTATAAATTTTAGATATATCAAAAAAGTGGGCGTAAAAATCGGTTTGGTCTAATTTTCTGTCCGTAAAAACTTAAATTAGATTACTACAACTATTAAAAAAGGTAGGCGTTAGTGTGGGCATGGTCAATATTTATTTGCGTAAAAAGCTGTTAGCTGTTCTTAAGTGATGTAATTACCAACGAATGACATTTGATTTTATTTATATACTTAAATCAATAAAAAATTTTAATCGCAAATATAAAAAACGTTTCAGATTTTGCAGTGTCAAATAAATGTTGGAAAAATTGATGCATTTACAATATTTGACTGCCAATTACCTAAAGTATAATATTTTGCTGATGATACTTTGAGTGTCCTATTTGAGCATTCGCTGTAACTATTTAGTTATCACTGTGAAGTATATATTTCTGGGGTATTTTATCCCACTGCTCCTCTCCGGAGAAAAAGAAAGAAACTTTTATTAGCAAATTCACATCGCTTCTTAATGGTTTCCACATCACAGGTTTTATTCCTAGTAATTTTAAAAGAATTACTATGTTTTTGGAGCACGTTTCGAACAGTTTCATCTGAGATATTTACTCCAATCATAACTAAATGAAAGTGCATCCCCTCTAGTGCCGGAATGTGGCTTATCATGAAAAGTTTTCAGTATTTTATTTTCAATTCACCGTGATACTTTTTTTGATATGCCTGGTATACGTCTTGGTTTCAGTCTTTCTTCTTTTTAGAGCAGGTGATAATGTTGAAAACTATCCTGAGATTAAGGGAGAACATTTCACCAATTTCTTAAGTGGACTTTCCTTCATAATGGTTGAAATACATCAAATGAATAATATTTTGGCTAACTCGCCTACCTGACATTTTTTTAATTGAATTTTGGCAACAAATTTTTTCATACACACATATGTACATAGGATACATATGTAAATGAAGTAGTTTATGAATAAACTCTAAAAAAAACCCTTTATGCAATACCATCCATAAAAACTAACCCACGTGCTCCAAAAACGCAAAAACGGATCCTTTTTCTGTTCGATTGTTTTGAAAACATTTGTTTTGGTAAGGTGTACAAATATTTTCAGAAGTTTAGGTATCGTGTTGTCGCACACAAGCTAGCTAGCGGCCATTAAAAATAAAAATGACTTAATTTTTTAGTTTTAATAATTATAGGCAGATTTACACAAAGTTTGTATTGATGTATCCGAAATAAAGAAAAGTACAAAAAAACAAGGTAAAGGGTGTTTCCCTTAGACATGTAAATCGGCTAAATGATTTATATATTTCGTATTTATTACACCATTTTATCCCATAGCCAACACTAGTTCTATGTTAACCACTTCAGAATCTAAACCGACTCTAAGTGCACTTATTTCAAAGCTAATTAGTTCAAAACAAGTTATATAAACTTCCTGGTGTTTAGTTTTTATTTAGTTATTGCAATTTTTACTTACCTTTTCAATTTCTCTATACTCAGCCATTTGTTTAACAATTGTATTTGTTGTATTTTCCATATTTTCAAACTGCATCTTGCTAATAATGGATTGCTTGTTTTCTAGATCAACATTATTATGATCGTGAAGAAGGCAAACAAACTTTTTCTTTTTCTGAACTTTCTTTTTTGGAACATAGCTTGATTCTTCATCTTTATTCTTTTTTCTAATTTCAATTTCATTTAGAAGCTCATCAATATTGAAAACATTATAATCGTTTTTCGATAAATTTGTTTTTTCGGTGCAATTTTCTAAATAAACTTTATTGGATTGTGATTCGCCCATGTTAGAATTGCAACTGATATTTTTAATTCCATTTTGTTTTTCTATATCGATTTCTTTATGAGTATCGTACGCTTCTATCACAGGATTATTACAATTATTGCTTTGATTTAAAATGTGGTTTTCATCTGCATCCAATATCGTTTTTTCAGATATTATATCTTTAGTTGTGTCAAAGTTATTTTCAAATTCATTACATGTAATACTATCTTGAATATTTTCAATGGCTAAAGATTCATCTTTAATTTCTTTTAATATTAAATCAGTGCTTGTTGTAGAAGGGTTCGAGGGATGTTTATTAGTTATAACCTCTGGATTTAATATTTTAATTGTACCTTTGCTAGAACCATAGACAAATCTTTGCTTCATAGAAACGCCATTAATTTGTTTGCTTTCTTCGTCAGTATTACCACCCTCTTCATTGTCGGAAATATCAGAATCAGTAAGACACTTATTTTCATCCTCTGCCTGACTGCAGATTAAACGATGACTTTCATCATTAATTTGTTCATTCGAGGCCGTTAAATTTGTAAAATTTTTCAAGTCTGAGGCAACTAGTAAAACATGATATGCAGGAATCGCTCTAGCCTTCCCCTTGCATTGAACGTAACTACGATAGGTAGTGGGAGGATCCCATCTAATTACCAAATTACATTTAGGCACATCTATTCCCTCTTCTAAAATAGATGTGCCAATTAAAATATTGCAATCATGCATGCGAAAGCGTTTCAAAACTTCCTCTTGCCTGCGATGTTCTGACTCAGCTTCTTTAGGCTCAGTTGTTGGGTCGGCTACACGATCTGTCGTAAACTGACACTTAATAAATTTCAAACTCGGATCATTTCTACTCATTTCCGCCAGCAATTCAAAAAGTACACGAGCTGTGTAATTTGAATTGCAGAAGATAATAGAACACAAATTATCAGCAGCGTCTGATTGATCACGATGACGGCGAAATGGGCGCCTTTTAGGACGATTATTATTATAACCCACAGAATGGCGTCGATTTGTGTTTGAGGAGGGGTGAAGATTGTTAAATGTAGTTGTATCATCAGTCTTAATGTTATTAATTGTTCTATTTTCGACATCTATTTCGCGATTCAACTTATCAGTGGTTATTTTCGCCTGAAACTCAGGTTTAATTATTGAATCCAGATTTTCAACAATAGATCTTGACTCCAATTGTTGTTTTTGAACAGCCTGTTCAATCGAATGACATTTAGTTTCAAGAGCACGGGTAAGCTTTTGAAAATCCATTGTATCTAATTCAGAACTAATGCGCTTTATCGTGTCATTTTTGCTTGCATTGTCATCAGGCTTAAACAATCTTAAAACTTCTAAAAGCTTTAACACCTTTGGGCTCGAATAGTTTTCCACGCAGTCCTTATGGTTATTTTTAAGTTTTCGAAAATTTTGCTCACATATGGAATGTACTTCTAAGAGAGCTGTATTTACCAAACACAAAAGGATATAGTGACGTTCGTGAGGTGTTTTTATTTTCTGCTTCTCTATGCGTTGATACACATTGAACGCAACTCTGTCAGCGGACCATGGTCCCATTTCCAACAAAATTTGTAGCATAATATCTAGAAACTCAAGCGGTTCTTTTTTCGGATCTGGAATGTCTTCTAATTCTTCTAAAAACTCATCAGTACTATAAATTTCGAAAGGATCATAGCGATGATTATTCAGAAAAGCTTTGCGAGTCAATAAGATGTCTTGTAGTAAAAAACACAATTCAGTCTGTTTGTAAGGTGCACATTGAACGATGTATTCGAAAGGTTTTGAGCAATATCTGAAAAAACAAACTTATTACTTATTATCATCGCACGCATATTAGTCGTATTTAATTTATATATATTTTTTATAACTAGGACATCTTTCAAATATTATATCTGGAAATATTCTGCAAATAGGACAAAGCCAAGAAATTGTTTTAACTCCATAAATTCCAAACTCCATTCCTCCTGAATGGCTCTGTGCATGACATTCTGACGTTAATCGTTCATTGCAGTCAAAGACTATGAAGATAATGAAGTTAGCATTGCAAATTAAACCAATACATTCCGTTTTTTAAAGACTCCACCTATTACGGTTCTAAAAATAAGGCTATTTACGTACAATTCATGTCTCTGTCGGATCACCCTTTAATTTTGTTATTTGTTATAGCGGCCATGGCAATTCTCTTTTTATGAGTATATTAAGAGTCTACCTAAACGATTAAAAAAATAAGTTTCTATACGTGAAAAACATGTCACTATGAACACCCTTTAAATTTTAGTAATTGTATAGCGACCATGGCAACACATCTTCTATACAAATTGCAAGAGTCTACATATGTATTACGGTTTGAAAAATATGTCGCTATACATGCAAAACACGTCACTGTCGGAAAACCATTTAATTTTTATTGTTTTTATAGGGGTCATAGTAATACACCATTTGTGAAAATTTCAAGAATCTATCTATTATGGTTAAAAACTTAGGCCATATTATGCAAATAACGTGACTGTCGGCACACCCTATAATGTTTATTATATGTTATAGAGGCCGTAGTAATACACCTCCTGTAAAAACTTCAAGAGTCTACCTATTATCGTTCAAAACTTAGGCCATATACATGAAAATCACGTCACTATCGGAACACCCTTTAATTTTTAGGTTTAATATTGTATTCTTGCTTAAAAAGCGAACATAGTTTCAATCACTGTCTGCAAGTTTTAAGTGGTTGCCTCCTACAGCAAAAATAAGCACATATTCGTGAATAACACCTCTCTATCGGAACACCCTATAAGTTTTAGTATTTGCTACTATAGCGGCCACAGTTATACACCTTCTGTGAAAATTTCAAAATTTCGTCTACCTATTATGTTTCAAAACTTAGGCCTTATACATGCAAAACACTCCACTATCGGAACACTTATTAACTATTTTTAATTAAAGAACAAACCTAATGTGTTTTGTTTATTTTTACTAAAAGGAAAAAAGAAGAAATAGAACTAAAAAAATAAAAAGCAATTAAAATAAAAGCAGAAAAAAGAATCTGGACCCACCGCAGCTCATTTAAATTGTTAAAATGTGGTGAAAATTTGTGTATGCGTTTTTGTGTTGTGTGTATTAAAAATTAAAAAATCAACAAAAAATTAATTTTTTTTCGTTTCAATTTTGGTTTTGTTTTCAATATTGTTTCTAAATAAACAAATTTTGACAAAACCTGCCTCCAAAAAACGTAAACAAACAAAATTCAGCTGGGCTATCAACGCCACCCAAGGCTTATTAATCAGGTAGCCTCACTACTGAGGGGAAATATTAAGGCGAAAATAATAAATTTTTTTTATATGTATTTTGACAGTTAAACTTACAATTATTCCCCTTAAATGGAAGTTGAACTATCAAACTCCATATAAAAAAAATTAAAAATGTTCGCCTTAATATTTCCCCTTCTTAATGAGCAAGGCTTATTCATCAGGTAACCTCACTACGAAGCGGAAATATTAAGGCGAAAATTTTTAATTTTTTTTTATATGGAGCAAGGCACATTCATCAGGTAACCTCACTACGAAGGGGAAATAATAAGGCGAACTTTCTTAATTTTT
Source organism: Phasia obesa (assembly GCA_949628195.1). Taxonomy (NCBI): domain Eukaryota; kingdom Metazoa; phylum Arthropoda; class Insecta; order Diptera; family Tachinidae; genus Phasia; species Phasia obesa. The sequence continues at coordinate 20,674,357 of OX451215.1, read as the reverse complement.
TTATATGGAGTTTGATAGTTCAACTTCCATTTAAGGGGAAATTTATAAGTTTAAGCGTCAAAATCCATATAAAAAAAATTGATTATTTTCGCCTTAATATTTCCCCTCAATAGTGAGGCTACCTGATGAATATGCCTTGATATGGAGTTTGATAGTTCAATTTCCATTTAATATTAAAAAAATTGATTATTTTCGCCTTAATATTTCCCCTTCGTAGTGAGGTTACCTGATGAATGTGCCTTGGTAGTGAGGTTACCTTATGAATGTGCCTTGACACAACCTGTTATAAATTCGCCTTGTTCATATGTAACGCCTTTTTTAAATACTTTTTTTCATTTGAATTTTGATTTTGTTTTCAATATTGTTTCTAAATAAACCAATTTTGAAAGAACCAGCCGGCAAAAAACGTAAACAAACAAAATTCAGCTGGGCTTTCAACACCATCTGATATAAATTCGCCTTGGACCACATGATGAATTTTAGTTTTGTAGTAATAAAAGCAAAAAAAGCAAACCTGAAATTCCGTAGAGCTGCGTTCGGCATATTTAAAAGGTATACTCATTAGTACAACAACTACAACCACATGTATTTTGTTTGTTTAAAAAATAGCTTCTTTGTCATAAACAAAATATTAACCTCTTCAGGGACATTGGCAGCTTGTGTTAACTATGATAAAGAAAAAAATGTGTCTCTTCTTGAGTTTAAAGCCTCATTGGCCAGCTCACTATTACAGATAGGTAAACGTAACGCAATGTCCTGTGGCCGAAGTTTTCTTAAAATTTGATCGGTAAAAACAGTATTTCAAAAGAAATAATTTAAATTTAACTATTTTTTCACTTTTTGTTTTGTTTATTTATTTAAAAATAAATATAAAACACAAAACAATTTAGGAATAAGGCGAATATAATTTTGACAATCAAGAAAAACCATATGATATCGAATTCGCCATTGAGTTTACCTGGTATGAATTTGCCTTGGTTCGGCTCAAGGCATATTAATCAGGTAGCCTCACTACTGAGGGGAAATATTAAGGCGAAAATAATCTATTTTTTGTTGAACTATCAAACTCCATATAAAAAATTTAAAAATTTTCGCCTTAATATTTCCCCTTCGTGGTGAGGTTACCTCAAGGCACATTCATCAGGTAACCTCACTACGAAGGGGAAATAATAAAGCGAAAATTATAAAAATTTTTTATATGGAGATTGATAGTTCAACGTCCATTTAAGGGGAAAAATTGTAAGTTCAACTGTCAAAATACATATTAAAAAATGGAAATTTGGAAATTTTAGCCTTAATATTTCCCCTCCGTAGTGAGGCTACCTGATTAATATGCCTTGGGTTACCTGATGAATGTGCCTTGGTTCGGCTTAAGTTCGTTTTTTTTTTCTCTCTAAGAAAGAATAATTTAAATTACAAATTAAATAAACTGACAAATTTGTTCAGAAAAATATTCTGTCTTCTTCTGCGAATCTATGTATTTTACTAGGTGGCAGCACGGCGAAGTTAAATATTTTTTGCTTTAAGTTTTTTATGCACGTATATTTTATTATTAAATTTGAAAAAAAAGAAATAAAACTGTAATTATTTAAAAAAAAAAAATATTTCAAAAGTAAAAAAATACTACCTGAAAAGGTGTTTTTAGTTGTTGGATGTGATATTTTAATTAGTGCTTTTGGCGTCTGTCGTTCATTTAAGCAGCAACAAAGTCTGCATTACTTTGTATTTAGCTTATAGTTAGGCCATAAAAATTAACTTTAAAGTCTGTTATTTTCGTCGTCGACTACATATTGCTTGTAGGGTACGCACTTTTTCGTTTTTTCATATTAAAATTCTTAATTAAATCTTTTGCTAAAATATCTTTTGGTTTATCTTTTATATATGTATATATGTAGATACATACATACATATATATTTTTTTTTTGTATTGTCGTTAATTTTTTTATTTTATGATCACTGTTTATAATCACTTCCACACTGCAAAATAATACTTATAGTCCTGTGTATAGAACAAATAAATAAATAACAATTTAACTGAAATGAATTTTCTTAACACCGTTAATAAGTCGATACATAAAAAATTACAATTCATGCTAACAGTTAAAGCTTCTTTTTGAGTTTCTTTATGATGTATATCAATGATACATTTCAAACTCTATTTTTGTAGTGTTTATGTCGATGATATGCAGCTACATACATACATATATGCTTCTTTTAATCAATATATATATATATATATATATATATATATATATATATATATATATATATATGTATATATATATATATATATATATATATTTTTTTTTTTTTTTTTTTTTTTGAGTTTTTTTAATGCATTTAACAGAGTTTTAACTGATATTTCAGATTGATCAGGTTAGTGTTGAACCCTAGAAATCATATGCAATGGATATTTATATATGTAATCGAAATTTATTTATCAACGTTAGCGGGAAACGCTTTGTTTATAAGTTGAGATTTATGGATCAAGATTCCACTGAATGTATTGACTTTCTCGAATTAAATTTTGAAGATTTTATAAATCTAAGAGAAATTACGTTTTTCAAGAAAAAAACATTAAAGTTGGTAAACCTAAACACATATTTTAGTTATTCCAGTTCTATCATTTAACCTAGAATCAATATAGTATCAGAATAGTATATGTGCCGATCAATTGTTATCAGGATAAATAAATTATGGAACGGTATACATACTACTACTCAATCTTCATTTAGATTTTAAAAATGTCTGCTGAATATCTGTAATGAAATTGTTGGCAAGTGCATTTTTACTACTGTTTTTTGAATAAATTAAAATAGTTTACATGACCGCCTAGCATTCAACAGATAAAGTTTATAAATTCTACAGAATGTATATACACTACATAAATTGCTATGTATATGGGCGCTACCCCCTTATTTATAAAAATAAATCTTATTTAAAATTTATTTTAGAACAACTTTTGTATTTATTATATACATATGGATATGAAAGTAGAAATTAAAAGATACTTACTTATATGCTATAAAACTTAACCATAAATTATACCAATAGGCTTTTTGATTATATTAAATAAATAAATATGTATGTACTTATGCAAATTTTACACTTACCTCAACACCGTAACAATATCACTGGCTGTTTCCGTTTTACACTGAACTGTATTTTCCAAAGTATTAAGCATAGCGGACAGTTCAGCTAAGGAGCAGCTAGCACTATGTAGAGGGCCGGCCAAACCCAACACCTTTGGCATATTTCTAAACTCTTTTGGTTTATAAAAATCCTTAAAAATAGCTTTAATATCACATTGTAAATTATGATGGCAGTCTTCGATAACCAATAAATTTATTTGTTCCATATTGATTTTCTCAGCCATGAGCAGGTTCAAACACGTTTTTGGATGCATAATATAAACATGATAATCCTGCGGTAAATTAATACTTTGTACAGAAGATTCCTGATATACCCTTAAATCTGTTAAATGCTGCAACATGTTAAAGATCATGGGAGTATTGCTAGAAGTTAAATAAATACTCATTTTTGATTTTCTCGCACGTGTTTCACGACCCAATTCTTGTAGTAACTTAAGAGCGATAAATTCTTTGGAAGACTTATGACCCAAACATATCATAGTGTTGCGTTCGAAGGCGGCTGCTAAAAGTTCGACTTGGTAATCCCTTGGGCTAAAAACTGCCGTATGTAAATTATCACACCAATGGAATGACATGGTGGACAAAAAAAACCTTCTAACGTACTAAAACAATTAAAATAAGAGTTATACCACAAATTTCTCTTGCTTTTTTACAAAAAGAAAAGTGAAAAATGTGCCCCGATTAATATGAAAGTAAACAAGAAAAAATATGGTTGTTCTTGTACAGCTGATTTCGAAAACAAAACCATAAAGAATGTAAAGAAAACAAAAAAAAATAACAAAATGTTCTGGCAATTTGTGAAAAGTTCCAAAAAAACGTATGGGCGATGTTGGAAAAATTAAATATACAGTGATGTTTCATAAAATAGAGCCACCTTTTACTACATATTTCGAAAAACGAAAAAAAACATACTAAATCTTCAGCACAAATTTTAAGGTTTTTATTTTTGCGAGACCGTACAACTGACCAACTAAATTACTATAGACCTGTTCTTACAAACGTAAAATGAAATATATACATATGTAAAAACATTCGAAATTCAAGATTTTAGGTGTGAAAAAAGAAAGCTATCACTTCAGTTATCTAAAAACACAAAATTCCAAGAGATGAGTAAAATAATATACTTTAATTATTTTCAAATTACCTCATTACTTAGTGGAATATGATTTATTTTTGATAACGGCTGAGCACCGTTTTGACATAGGGTCAACAAGTTTTTGGCATATCTCAATCGGAATATTACTCCATGCTCCTTTTACTAATGCCCACAGGTGATCTTTATTAGTTACATGCTGAGCAGGCCAGCTTAAAACATCAACCCCATTTTTTTCAAACCAAATTGAAGCGGCATTTTCCATTCTGCGTAAGGCATCACATAACTGTTAAGCAGATTTGTGTAAAAAATAGCATACATTAATTCTTCGACCCTTATGATTAATCTAAATAAAAGTATGTTTAGACTAGTACACGCACAAGTCATATGGAATGTCAATTTTACTATCAATATGGAATTTATTTATTGCAAATTCAGTAATATAACAAATAATTAAAATTTATAATTTCATGTGTATGTCAAATCAGTGTTTAACATACAGTTTATAGTTTTTATGTTCACAAGTACAAATGTTACCACCAGTCTACATTAGCCATCTACATGTCTTAACAAAAGTCAAACTTCATATAACTTTATTTGTAAAATTTATATAAAGAATAATTAAAATTTTTGTGTACAGAAGAAAATTCAAGGAAAAATGAAAAACTTAAATGAATTGTCATAAGTCATCAGTTGTCTCCTATACTACAAAGCAAGGTATATTTATCTTACTAGGTAGTGTCGTCCGCCCAGCTGATTTAGTAGTTCGACATGTCAAAAGTTCTATGTGTTCAGAAATTTTATTGTGTAGAAGTCAGAAAGCAATAAAACACATACACGCCTTCTCAATTTTCTTATATGTTTTTTGACATTTCGAACTACAAAGCAAAAACAAAATGCCATGTTGTTCTTGTATTGTTGTATTTGTTGTAGGGATGCCACTACCTAGTAAAATAAATATACCTTGCTACAAAGACAATTGCTAGCATATTTGACTACTAATACATATTTTTTTCTTAATTCTATTTTTAATCAAGCACAAAATTAAAAATAGAATTGAAATATAAAAAAGGTCAAAAACTACAATAACTATTTTTTTATTTTTTTCCTAGCTATAGGCACTAGATTTGTCATGACAATTTTGTCAAATGTAAACCCAGTGTTAAAGTGTGTAAGTCGCAATTTACATTAGACAGAAAAATGGGCAGACAGACGAGATTTGTAGGCAAGGGTTTGAAGAGGTAGAGTGTGTATTTCATGACTAGTGTACTGGACATTTTTTCGTTTCTCTTTTCTGCTTTTCGCTTTTTTCTTTGTTGCTTCACTTTATAAACACACAAACATGTAAAGAATATAACACAGAAAATAAAATGTGCAAAAATCTGTCTGTCTTGTTTATGTCCAATGTAAATTGTTTAAGCAAGAGCAAAAGAGAATTCAAAAAATGTCTGCCCTGTTTCTGTCCTATGTAAATTGCGACTAATGAACTCGACTTGACTGAACCTTAGCCTTAAATAGTCCGGCAACCCACGTTGTTTACAACGCAATTTATTTAAAAACACAAAAATGAGACGTTCTAAAGCACCTTCTATGTTAAAAAAAGCAAAACGTTTGTGCAATTTTAATGATCGTGGGGAAGAAGAGAATTCTGCAAATCCTGAGAATGAACAGTATGCTTGGGGCTCTGTGAATCATAATGCTCAACTGAAACAAAGCAGATATGAAAACAAGAGAATATTCAATGTAGTATGGCGAGATGTATCAACAAAAAAACATAAAACTTGGAAAGGCGATGGGACTTTAGAGATCAACACTCTTTTTCTAAAAGCTGTTTTGAAAGATGATACAGGAAAATGTATGGGTTGTTCAACAAAATTTAATAAAGAAGATTTAGTACCTGACTTTCACATGGTCATAGGAGGAAAAGAAATTGAAATTCAAAACGAAATAGCAGATGAACAGTTGGAAGATCTTCGCAAAAGACAAGTTGAAAATCGCAACTGGTTTGATGAGGAATGGATATCTTTTGAAGATATGAATAATGAGAAAAGGAAACCAAAAGGAGGGTTTAAGTTTAAACCAATTTTAGTGTTAAATCCTCCAAAAGAAATGTCAGATACAAACACAAAAATAGAAACAGGTCAAAGTTTAAACTCTAGTTGGATAACAGGTGAAACTCAAAATCCTATTTTACAATCGCAGATAAATAACTCTATAAGTGAATCAAATATTCATCTATCAAATTTTACAATCCCTAAACTTCAAAATTCTTTAAATAATAGCTTTTGTAGACAATTCATATGCTTTTTAAAGCCTTCTGAATTGCAACAGTTTCTATTCCAAAAAGTATTAGAATACTGTTATTCCATTAAATCGGGTTTAACTTCAAATAAAATGCAAACTCTTGATGTAGAACATGTTCTAAAACACATTTGCAATCATCCAACGTTAATTAACAATAAAACTACTACAAATAAGCTGATGGGATTTTTAAAACCGTATCTGCCAGATTGGACAGAAATGGGTCCTTTTGACTCAGCGAAATTGGAATTTGTCCAGTATTTTCTAACCGATTTGATAAAACATAAACCACAAATATGCACAATTTTTGCTAATAATTTAAATGTTTTGAATATGTTACAAGGGTTGTGTAATTTTATGAATATTAAATGTTTGCGATTAAGTAATAGCTCATTAGAAGATATTGAACCGCAGGTTATAATCGAATTTTGTTCATCAGAAAATATATCAACTCAAGTATTACTAACAAACTCGGTAGAAGTTTTAAGCAATTTTAATCTTTTTTCTTACTGTGATAAACTTATTATTTTTGAAGAAGTTTCAAATAATTTGAATATGTGCAGACTAGAAAATGTTAAAGATATAACTATATATAATTTGGTCACTGCATTTTCCATCGAAGAATTATTACTTCTTGAAACATATAATAATGACAACCTAGAAAACTTGTTGGATGAATTAAATAATTTATCAAATACAGAGAGTTGCTGTTGTTATCTACATTCGAAAATTGAATGTAATTGTTTTAAGAGTTCTGGTAAAAGTATAAATCGAAACGACATATTTATTAAGAATTGGACGCATTTTAAAACTCCTTTTGATGCACAACTTTTAAAGGTAATAATTTATTTATTTTTTTGCAAAATATGTACATATTTATAATTTTATAATTATAGATTTCTTCATTGGAAAACTCATCAGAAAATATTATTTCCATTTTTTGTAAAAATCACTGAATATCCATAACATGCTCAAATTGAAATTTAAAAAGTAGGTATTTCATTAAATAAAGAAATATTTCTTCATTATTACATTACTTGCTAAATCTATTTGCTCAATCAAGATCAGAACAAAGTTTTTACTTGACACAGTAATATTATAGTGATAGGTATTGGACCAAGCAATAACTTCTCTGTTGGACTTTATTATGCAGAGCAGAGCTACAATTTACTTTTAAAATTTTGACTTCTTTTGTTTTTGAATCAATACTTTTAATCGAAAGTATATTTATCTCATTAAAAGCCAGGGGGTTACTGCCTAATTCAAATCGAAAGCAAAATCATTCGAATTTGTTTGACTTTTACATTGTGTTTTGAAAAGGTTTTCTTTCGAATCGAATTACGCAGTAACTATCACTTCCTACACAATTGTACGATTCAATCACAAAAAAATCTGACAGAATTCTGTCCTACTTAAAAAATCGTTTCAAAATGGCGTTGTATGTCACACTATCATACTAAACAAGATTTTGCAACTCTGCATAGAATACTATTTTATGAATTTTTTTCAAATGATTATCAAATCGTACAGACCTGTCGAAAAGTCTGTCACACACATACATTTCTAATCTACACTTCTTTAGCACACATGCTTTTTTTGTCAGATCGTACGACTGAGTATGATGGTGAATCATGGCCTTAAGTAGTGTCGTCCGCCAGGCTGATTTAGTAGTTCGGCATGTCAAAAGTTGTAAGTGTTTAGAAATTTTATAGTGCAGAAGTGAGAAAGCAATAAAACACATTCCTTTTCAATTTTCTTCCATGTTTTTTGACATTTCGTAATATGAAAAATAAATAGAGTTTACAAGTGTAAAACAATTTCAAAAAGCTCTATCTTCTATGAAATATAATGTAAAATTAAAAAATTCTCAGATTCTATTTCTTTGATAAGTTTGTTTAAATAGAAAATTAATAACAATTGAAACTACCGGGTAGATTGATACAAAGAGTACTGATGACGGACGTAGCTGTCTAGAAAATGCATTCTGCTTTGCTGGTATCTAATTTTTCTTTATCTCTTTATAATTAAGAACTTAAGCCTAAATAATTAATTTATTAATTCAAAAATAGTTCAAATAAAATTCATATAAATTATAAAAATGTTAATAAAAAAGAGACCTAAATCTTAAAAAAACAATTATAAAATTATTAAAAAGGTCAAAAATTACAATAATTATTTAGTAATAATTTTATATTAAATGTTACAAAATAGACGCCGTTACTTTAACGGAATGTAGCACATAAAAATTATTGTTTAGCTTTTACGCCACTGGCGAAAAGTTGCCGGCGGCTATCTGCTTTTAATTAAAGTCGGCGGCTTTTATTAACCGATCGGCTTCGCGCTCTGACTCAGTAACCGCCAAGGCGAATTCATACCAGGTGGAGTCGATAGGCCAGCTGATTGTTTTTTGCTCTCTTTTTTTTGCTAATGTCTTGTCAAAAAATACATTGTTTCATATCTGCTAATCTAATGTCAAAGTTGTTGTTTTGTTGTAGTTGTTATCCTACTGCTCACACCTGGTATGAATTCGCCTTGGTAACCGCATACAACTTTAACAACTCTAATACCTTTCCAACTGTACACAAAAATATTTTTCTAGCAAAGCGTTTATTGTTCAATTTACCAAAATTTTTAAATCTGATTATAAAAAGATGGTGAAGAGCACACCAAAAGAAACTGGCTTTGTTGTGGAAAAAATTGTTGATAAAAGAATTACCCCAGAGGGGAAAGTTGAATATTTTATCAAATGGCGTGGTTATCCAAACTCGGATAACACTTGGGAACCCGAGGAGAATTGCGATTGTCCAAAATTGATGCAAAAGTTTGAAGAATCGAGGGCGAAATCTAAAAAACGCGGTGAAAAGAAACCTAAGGTAGAGGAAATTCAAAAGGCCAGAGGATATGAAAGAGGCTTGCCAATAGAACAAATAGTTGGAGCTACAGACACTAAAGGCGACATTTTCTATTTAGTTAAATGGCAATTTTGTGATGAATTCGATTTGGTATCTGGTTCAGAATTAAAACAAAAAAATCCTGAATTTGTAATCGATTTTTATGAGAAACGTTCTATATATCAAAGGAATATTAATGATCGCCTACTAGGTGTACCCGATGAGTTGAGAATATTGAATGCAGACGGTAACATGGGCTTATCAAGCATTCCTACAATAGCGGATGCAGCTGCAGATACCGTTGACATTACAATGCAGCAAGATTTAAATGAAAGTGGAAATAGTGTGGATAGCAATGCTGTGTCTTATTCTATACCCGTCCCAGGTGTTGGTAACATTGCCATTGACGTGCCCATTATACAACCAGCTGTATAGAAATTAACACTATGCTCTACAATTTTTTAGTTCATAAGCTCATCGACAAATAAAAAATACGTTTTTGCATGTACTATATTAATTTATAGTTATATAAAAGCATCCTTTGCATACTTTTTTTGTATTACATTAGAGTTTAATTTTTCAGAACAAATTTAACATTAAAACAATTGTACTTATGGATGTCAAAACCAGCTTTTTGTCTGAGACGAATTTTGTTTGAGGTAAAATCGATTTGTTTTGTATGATTTCTTTTTGTAGACATGCAACAATGAGCCAGTAAAAGTTTTTATTTTGCAAAAACTAAACATACATATATATACTTATATGTTTATCTGATAAACTCTATTCTGTGTAGATAAATTTTACTAAAAATTAAGAACACTTTAAAATTTCATCTTAATATAAAAATATTTATATACAGGTCGTCTAAAATATTGACCGCAAAAGGGATTGCTTCAGCTAGTTCTATGAGCGGTAGCTGGACAGTACAAAGGAGGATTAAAAGAATTGCGTATTGGATGTAGGTATAACCATAGGTGATGTGGGCTCACATTTTTTCAAATACTTTTTAATTAGTTTATTAAACACCATGCAAAACAAAATTAATACTTTTAACCATTGGCTCACTTTTGCCACTGAATAAGCTCACTCATCACGAAACTTGTGCGGTTCGTCTCTAAATAACGTAATGGTAACAATTTTAGAAAATCGTTTGTATTCTTTGATTTTAAGTTAAATTTGTATTTTTGTATAAGGAAAGCAGAAGAGAAATTAAAAATCTCGTTTAAATGAACATGATTTTTTGTAGAAAATGTAAAATGAAATTAAAAAAAGTTTTGTTTTAAAAATCATCGTGTAAATCCCTTCTATGTGTAGTTTAAGTTTTATTACTATATTTCCTTATCTAAATTACAAGCACCTAATGCTCGTGTTCTGAAAAGTTTAATAAAGTATTGTGCAGAATACAAAACATCAGGCATGACTAATATTTGTCCATCACTTCTCTTAACTTTCCTTTGGGCGCCCATTCTATTAGCACACGTAACCAAAACTTCGGAAATGTTATCTGTAGGATTTTCTAAACCCATCAATTGAACATATTCAAAGCGTTTATGCTGGTTCAACCAATATAATAGATAATCGGCTATTAAATCTTCTCCTACTAAATGATCTGGTAGACACCCAACTAAAGCCAATTTCATACCCATTTCGTCACTGCTGATGCGTGGTTCTAAGATACCTGGTGTATCTATCATATATATTAAAGGATCTTCACTTATTTTTATTTTTTCCATTACTGATCGGGTGATTCCGGCCACACCCCCTACTTGGGCTACACCTTTTTTCTTAAGGTGGCGATTTCGTAGAACATTCAGTAAAGAACTTTTTCCTACATTTGGCACTCCAATAATCATCACACAAATATCTTTCTCTCCTTCTCTGTTATATCGGCCAGAATTTGAGATCAATTCATTTGCCAATGGTATTAATTTGCGTATTCCAGGACATTGCTGATCTTTGCAATTTGTAAAAACAACACGATCCAATTGTCCTTTCTCATTATGTGCTTTAGTTACACAATTTTGATCTCTGGTTGATATTAGATCCCTTTTATTAAGAACTAATATATGGGGCTTAGCACCACCCGCAATTGTTTGTTGTAATTCAGGATTACGTCCTGAAAAAGGTATTCGTGCATCATGTACTTCCAAAATGCAATCTACCGATTTAAGCTTTTGTTGCATTTGTTTTAAGCCCTTGCCCATGTGCCCAGGAAACCATCGAATGGCTTGCTTTGTAACTAGTTTATAACTTTGTCTAAAGCTCATCTGTGTTTAGTACGATTTTAATTAAAAATTTTTAAAAAAATATGGTAATTACGTTCCCTACTTGTATAAACACTAGAGCTGCAAAACAATCGATAGTACTCTCGACAGTATCGATAGTTTTCTTTCGGCTGACTATCGATTGATAGTCTTTCAATATCGATACTGTCGTCAAATTTTAAATGGAAATATGAAGTTGATTAATAGCACGTTTCCACAGAGTCCGATATTCATGCTTCGCTCTCTCATTCGTGCTTCATACTCCAATCATTTTTGAATCAAGGTGCTTCGCCATTTTGTTTTGAGATGATTCAGTTTGAATCTACTTGCGATGCATGAATAATATGTCTCTTCTCTAATTTTTATCGCAAGTTTATCTGAACTAGTTTTCTTTGTTTACATAAAAATGTAAACAAAGCCGAAAATAAAATTAAAAGTAATGTTTATATATAAATAAATAAGCTAATAATTAAAACGTAACTTAAAATAGATAAATAAAACACAAACAAAAGTATATGAAGTGGTAAAAGATAAAATCGTGCAATAAATAATCCAAACAATACGAAGCACGTATGCGTCGTGTAAACGATATGATTCACAATCATGATTCAATCATCGTACAAGTGTAGTCAACGTTACATTTGTAGCAATTTATTAGACTCAGATTGTAATGTACAAATACAAATAACGAGTGATTTTTTAAGAGTTTGAGAACTTTTTTTTTAAAAAAAACGCATAAAATTTGCAAAATCTCATCGGTTCTTTATTTGAAACGTTAGATTGGTCCATGACATTTACTTTTTGAAGATAATTTCATTTAAATGTTGACCGCGGCTGCGTCTTAGGTGGTCCATTCGGAAAGTCCAATTTTGGGCAACTTTTTCGAGCATTTCGGCCGGAATAGCCCGAATTTCTTCGGAAATGCTGTCTTCCAAAGCTGGAATAGTTGCTGGCTTATTTCTGTAGACTTTAGACTTGACGTAGCCCCACAAAAAATAGTCTAAAGGCGTCAAATCGCATGATCTTGGTGGCCAACTTACCGGTCCATTTCTTGAGATGAATTGTTCTCCGAAGTTTTCCCTCAAAATGGCCATAGAATCGCGAGCTGTGTGGCATGTAGCGCCATCTTGTTGAAACCACATGTCAACCAAGTTCAGTTGTTCCATTTTTGGCGACAAAAAGTTTGTTAGCATCGAACGATAGCGATCGCCATTCACCGTAACGTTGCGTCCAACAGCATCTTTGAAAAAATACGGTCCAATGATTCCACCAGCGTACAAACCACACCAAACAGTGCATTTTTCGGGATGCATGGGCAGTTCTTGAACGGCTTCTGATTGCTCTTCACTCCAAATGCGGCAATTTTGCTTATTTACGTAGCCATTCAACCAGAAATGAGCCTCATCGCTGAACAAAATTTGTCACATTTGAACATTTCGAACCGAACACTGATTTTGGTAATAAAATTCAATGATTTGCAAGCGTTGCTCGTTAGTAAGTCTATTCATGATGAAATGTCAAAGCATACTGAGCATCTTTCTCTTTGAAACCATGTCTGAAATCTCACGTGATCTGTCAAATACTAATGCATGAAAATCCTAACCTCAAAAAAATCACCCATTATATTAAATCATACTTTAAAACATTTCAAATAAAGAGTGCAACATTTAACTGATATACTTTGGTAATAATTATTAAATAAATTTAGCCACCTAAATCCGGTGGCTCCGCCAAGTACTGACTGCCGCTTAACAGCCTTCATTCTCTTTACAAACTACATGTGAAGCTAAATTTTTTACAATATTTTGCATTTGATATTGCAAATTTATGCAATTGTAAAAATCTCTCATGAATTGTGAACGGTTTTTTATTTTAGTTTGCAATACATGTTGCAAAACATAAATCTTCATAATGGAATTTTGACTTCAATAAATGTTTCGTTGAAGGAAAGCTTTAAACTACAATTAGTAGATTCTTTTATCGAATAAACTTTTGATGAAGTTATGTTCATCAAAATGCCCTCGTAATAGACGCAACTTGTGCGGAACTCGGCAGTATTAGCTAAAACTTACAGGATCAGTCTTGCGTTAAAAAAATGCGCTGGAAATACAAAAGTTCATGGAATTATAAAACTACCCTCGTAATGGATGCAGTTACCCTCTTGTTAGAGTTAAAATTCTAAAGCCAGACAGGCCAATAATAGTTATATGACATTTTATTATGTCCATATGGGTCCATTTTTAAATTCTTTTCCTTTTTTACGCTTTTAAGTTTATGATTTTTCGATTTTATTTTTGTTGGTGCTTTTAAGTACCACGTAAAAAACTACGATGTATCGATAGTTTTGAAGTAAACTATCGAATGGGCCGACTATCGATAGTTTTGCAGCTCTAATAAACAGCAGCAAACCGAATTGTATTTAACTGACAACTGATTGTTCCCTTCATTTTTGTGCCAAAAACCGGGAAAAAATTGGGTATTTTTATTAACAGCGTTGTTTTTTTGAATATAGAAAAAGGGAAAATGGTTGATTTCTAATTTTTTTATTTTACATTTTTAATTGTGTATCACCCTGTATAATTTCTTTTTGATTGGTCAAGCTTCAATAAACTAGATTTATTTTTAAAAATTTTAATTTAGTGTTTTGTTTTAATGTACAAGCCGGCAAAAAACACCACCTGATATCAATTCTCCTTCGTGAAAATATTTATTACACTTTCCATCTCTGACGACACTTATTTTGTGCTGTCACAAAATTTTGGTGCTCTTCTCGTATTTTATCTAAAATTTTATTATAAAAAAAGACACAAAAGAAGAAAACAAAATTATAAGAAAACTATAGCAAAATTGTTAAAAGTATTAATAATAAAAAAATTAATCAAAATGTCCCATCAAACCGGTATTAAAGGTACGTACTATTTCAAGGTTTCTAACTAAATCTTGCATATACATACATACATAAATCTACAATTTCTTTCAAACATCTCCTGTATATAGCAAATGAAAAACTATTAAAAGTGTTTGGAAAAGCTAAAAATGGAAAATTACGTGTAATTAAAGTGTCTATTGAAAATGGTAAACTATTTTCATTTTAAAACAGTCAAAAAGTTTTATCTTTGTATTTATCTTTTAGAAGAGTTATCTTGTTCAGCCATCGCTGATGTAAAAAAAGACTGGGAAAAGGATTTTGATAAACTAATAGCTCCCCTAATTGAAAATGATGTACCATGTTTTATTTTATACCGTTTGGATATGAAATCATCTTTAGGCTATAACTGGTTATTATTAAGTTGGGTTCCTGACACTGCTTCAATACGCCAAAAAATGGTATATGCTTCCACTAAAGCTACGCTCAAACAAGAATTCGGTTCGGCACATATCACTGAAGAGGTACATGCCACTTCAAAGGATGAAACTACGCTGGAGGGATATCAAAAGTATAAAAAAACCTTTGCTGCACCAGCCCCTCTAACAGCACGTGAAGAAGAGATGGCAGAGTTAAGGAAAACTGAAGTAAATACGGAAATAAGTACCGATACCCGACATCAGACTTTAGGAGGTATCTCATGTCCTTTGTCGGAAGCAACGAAACAAGCCGTTCATGATTTGATCAGCGGTTCATTTGACTATTTGCAATTTCGTATTGATTTAGATGCCGAACAGATACATGTTTCTCATTGTGCTGTTGTTCCATTGCCAGATCTTCCTAAACAAATACCCGATGATCATGCTCGTTATCATTTGTATTTGTTTAAACATACTCATGAGGGTGACTATTTAGAATCATTTGTCTTTATTTACTCTATGCCAGGCTATACTTGTTCTGTAAGGGAACGAATGATGTATTCTAGCTGTAAACAACCATTTTTGGATACATTGAACTCACTTGGTGTAGAAATAGTTAAAAAGGTAAAGTAACGTTATTGCTTAGAAGAGCTAACATAAAAATGTTTAGTTTTACTTGATCAAAAAATGTAAATGTAGTTTATAATTTTTCTGGCTTTGACTATCCTTGCAACATTTTATTCCTATTTGATATACTGGACAAAATATGTATGTTTAGTGGACCAGTGGATCGATCTTCCTGGAGTTTTCACTATTTGTTACAGATATGCGGTGCCTAAAAAAGGTGTTTAATTTTTTTTTAAGTGGGCGTTGCATTTTTCATTCAAAGTAAATATTTATATCATCTTGTTACTTGAGAACTTTAAATTATTACCGTGTAACTAGAAAACTATGATAGGCAGTTTTAAAATTTTGCAAATATAAAACTTTATATTGATAAGCATAATCCAGCCAAAAACAGATTGAATTGGAACGGTGGGCGTGGTACCTCTTATACAAAGAGAACAATTTTTATCGTGTGCATCGGGAACAGTAAGACCAAGGGTTTTGAAATCTAACTCAATTAACTCGCATATAATACGCATAGTTTAGCAAAAAATAGACTGGATTGGATCAGAGGGTGTGGTACGTTTCATACAAAGTAAACAAATTTTTTCGTATACATAGAGAATTTAAAAGGTTAAATTAAGGTGCATAGACTAGAAAGACTGGATTTATTGGAACAGTGAGCGTGGCACCTGCCTTACAAGACGAAAATCCTATGGAACTATAATAGGTATGTTGAAATTTTGTGCTCTAACAATAACGTGTATGGTCAAGTTAAAGATTGGTGAATAGTACGGGAGGTTAGGGTACCCTCCATAGAAAGTAATTATCCTATATCTTATAATTGCAATAGTGGCCCTCTCTAAATTTGGCGTTTGCTTCTCTAAGAAAAACGTGTCTTTTTTAGTTTAAGCTTGGTCCATACCTTTATTCGAAAGTGTTCCTTTTATTTTTGGATGATGGAGGTAGAGAAGAATACTGGGGATAGTTAGTTTATTATAAAATAACACAATTTTATAACAGTTTCTTTTTATTATGGAGTTTTAACAATTCCTAACATATAACTTCTTCGTAATTTAATTATTAAATACTAAAATCTTCTCAATTAATTGATATTTATTTAATTTAAACAGCATTCTCAACTAATCGAGTTATAATATTCTATTTTTTAAGCTTGAAATTGACTCGGGCTCTGAACTAACCGAAGAATTTTTACAAGATGAATTACACCCTAAAAAAATGCTTCACAGGCCAGTTTTTGCCAAACCAAAGGGGCCGCCAAATCGTGGTGCAAAACGGTTAACTAAATCACAAGAGCAATACACATAATCAAATCAAGCGCAATTTTATATTAAATATAATTTTTATATTTTTAATAACACGATTATATCAGTAAAAAGAAACTCAAGTTTTTATTATTATAAATATTTAGACAGTTTCTGATTCCTCTTAATAATAATTTTTGTGGCCTTAAAATTAAAGAAGTTTTTTGTTATAATTATTTATGTGTGCATTATTATTTATAAGTAAATTTAAAAATATCAAGTACGTGTTCTTTTATTTTTAAATATTTAAAAAACGAAATAGATTTGTTTTGTCTTACCAGCATGAATGCATGTACAAGGCTTAAAAAGTGGAACTTTAATTTCATTTTAATATTCAGTAAATCTAAAAGATGATTAATAAACTTTGATTTCTTAATGTTATATTTATTTTATCACATGTAATAGTTCTGTTTTTACTTGAAGTCTGGGGTAGATATAACTAATTTTTTTGGATTACAGTAATCGGAATCGAACAAGTACCATCAAAAATTGAGGTGATAGCGTACAAAAGCGTTTATGAAATGTATCGTTTGTTTTTAATTATTCCTTATATCGAAATTTTTGAATACAATATGTAATGCGTATCAGTGAAGCATCAGTCAAAAAGGTGGTAGTCTTGGCAGTCACCAACTAAAAATAGGTGATTAAATACAGTTTCTCGTATTCTATTATTGGAGTTTGGTTGGTTAAACAGATTAAGTTTAGAACTAAAACAATACCCAGAGTAGATAGATGCGAATAATACTGAAAAATGTTAAAAACGGTTTATTTTTAATAGTATAAAAATGGTTTAAACTTTTTAGGAATTTTTTTATCTACAACTAATCAACATTTTTTCTTCTAATTTTTATAAACAGTGAAATTTGCATAAAAAAAGTAAAGCATTAAAGCGTTTAATGTATAATTCATCTTTTGGTTTGATACTAAAAGAAGAAACAAACAAAAAAATAGAATATTAAATTCGAAATTCTAAAAAAGGTAAATATAATACTAAACTTTTACTGATGGCATTAAATGAAACGACACTACTGCACACGTTTTGTATTGAATGTTATATTTATTTGTTGCTCTTCTTAACCCTGTATAATATTTAATCTTACCAAAGATAATCCATATAAACAAATTTTTGATATTTATATATAGGTAAAAGGAATTTATTTGATATTTTCTAAACTAATTTCTTCTCCTACTTTAGCATCATGAGATTTTAAAAGTTCGGAAGTCGGTTCTTCTTTTTCGGCTGCCAGCTTGGTAAAAAAGAAATAGTTACGTTATTAAAACACTATATAACACATGCTTTCAATTACCTTATACGACTCGGCTATAGCATCATCTCGGTTTGCTCGCCATTTATATTGCCAATAACGCACTTCTTCCATTGAGGTGCCCGTCAAATTTAAAATTAACAGTGATGCAACCCCACCTAAGCCACCTAAAACTCCACCAATAATGCCACCAGATGTCATACCTCTTAGTCCCATATTAAATTTGTAAACTGCCCCCGATAAAGTGCCGGCTGCCAAATATTCATAAATAGAAGACTTCTCTCTATAAACTGAAATTAAAGTAATAATTCCACTAAAAAGGAAACGTAAGAACATCATTTCGGCTTTTTTATTTCAGCAAAACTTACTAGTATGAAGTGGTAAACAATGCCACACGCCAACCCCATTTGAACCCTCCCTTTGCAAAATTCGTTGTAAATTGATCTTGGAGTTTTCTCTGCACAAAAAATACTATGAAATTATTAATTTTTGTGTTTTAAATTGATTAAAAATATATAACCTTGGCATCCAAATGCGATTTAAAAGCTGTTGCCTGATTGTTTTCCATGAAACTCACGTAGGCCTGCCGTGATTGTATAATACCACCATAAATAGCACCCACTAAAAATCCCAAGAAGCCAGCTTGATAAATTGAATTTAACTCAGCAGAAATTGTTCCAAATTCACTGTTCATACAAGTTTAAGTAGATGAGAAAATGACTTCAAATATGTATATTGAATAGCTTACTCCAGTTGAAAGATTTCCTTGACTCTTTCCCATCCACTTTCATTCGATGGCGGTCTTTGCACAAAGGATTTGTATGTTCTACTGTCTTTTGAAACTTTGTCATGCTCATCTGAATGAAGAGGTAAAATTCCTGCTATCAACCACCTACCTCTACTTCGTAAAAGATTCATTTTAATAAAGAACAGTATGATAAAAAATGCTTTAGAAGATGGCAATCCTCTGTATAAACATCCCAACAAGAACAGTGACCGTCAATTGAGCAATCAATTGAGTTTCACTCAAGGCGAGTTCATACCAGGTGCAGTTGATAGCCCATTGTTTTTTATCTCGTTTTTTTGCTAATGTGTTGTCAAAAATACATTGTTTTATATCTGCTAATCTAAAGTCAAAGTTGTTGTTTTGTTGTAGTTGTTGCTCTACTGCTCAATCCTGGTATGAATTCGCCTTGGTGTCACTGATGAAGAATTTTCCTCATTGTGTACAAGAAAGCAAGGCGAATGCATACCAGGTGGATTCGATAGCCCAGCTGAATGTTTTTTGCTCTCGTTTTTTTTCTAATGTTTTGTCAAAAAATACATTGTTTCATATCTGCTAATTTAATGTCAAAATTGTTGTAGTTGTTGTCCTACTGCTCACACCTGGTATGAATTCGCCTTGCAAGAAAGTTACCATCCATGGCATAATAAATTCGCCTTGTTACCATCATTTTCAAGGCGAATTTATATCAGGTGGTGTTGATAGCCCAGCTGAATTTTGTTGTCGTCTCGCTTTCACCTGATAAATAGATTCGCCTTGATCATTTTATTAAGGGCATATGACCAAGGCGAATTTATAACAGGTAAACTCGAGAGCTCAAGTGATTATTTTTGCTTTGTTTGTTTACCCTTCTTTGGATGTCAAAATTTGTTCATATTATTTTGTCGGTTACATTCATTGAATTTGGCGCGGCATTTCTTACAAAAAAATAAGTGCATTTAAAAGGAAAGTATTTGTTAAACTATTTCACTTAACTATTGCAATTTTATTAATAACTATTTTCTTTTCTTCCAGTGACAACTCTAGGCAGCTTCCTATATAACCAAGCTAGTCATGAAAAAGGAAAGTATATAGTTTTTAAAAATTTCCACTTAACTATTGCGCTCTTATTAATTATTATATTCTTTTCTTTTTTTTTCAGTGAGCTCTCCTCATGAATGAAACCTTCCACTTACATACATGTGCATATTATAGGAGCTGGTGCCGTTTCTTTTTATTACTTATAAGATAAGCAAATAGGTACATAGTTTTACACAACATTCATAAATAAAACACAATTTATTTATTTAATATGAAAACTTTTATTTATTTTAATATAAGAAAATGCAAATTACACTTTGCAAACAAAAAAACAACATGTATGCGTTGGTATATGAATAAAATTAACTGCATTTAAAACATATGTGTGTACATAAATATGAACTACATGAACACAATAAAACTAACAACACATTATAACACCAAAAGTTTAAATATTCGTTTTTATAAACTTTATTTTATTGAAAGCAAAACTTTTACAATTTTACAATTTTCAACTTTATTCTTCTTCTTTCTATTTTTGGTCAGATGCTTTTGACCAAGGCGAATTCATAACAGGTAAACTCGAGAGCTCAGCTGACTATTAGTTGTCACCATCTTACAGTGTCAAAATGTACTAACATTTTTTATTTTGACAGCCAAAAATGATTTATACAACAACAAAATGTACGTATTTTTATTACAGAGTTGTACTCTTTTTTCGCCGCGATTCTACCTTGTTTATTGTGCCATGTGCCATGCTTTTGACATTCAAAGAATATTTTACACAAACAAAATGTATGCAGTGTTGTATTGAATTTCGCCGCGACTCTACCTTGTTTATTATGCCATGGATGGAACATCGACACATTTTATCCACACAGAAGAAAATAAAAAACTTTTCGTTCCCTATTCTGCCGACGTTTTGTTCATATGCTAAAAAAACAAAGGCTCGTCTAGAAGGTGTGTGAAGACCAAGGCGAATTCATACCAGGTGGAGTCGATAACCCAGCTGATTGTTTTTTTCTCTCGTTTTTTTGCTAATGTTTTGTCAAAAAATACATTGTTTCATATCTGCTAATCTAATGTCAAAGTTGTTGTTTTGTTATAGTTGTTGTCCTACCGCTCACACCTGATATGAATTCGCCTTGGTGAAGACGTAGTGACGAAATTTAATACCTGGTTAGACAACTCTGTAGACGCCACTTTTTAAAAGAATAAAATCGTAAAGAAATATATTTTAATTTTTACCCTTTAATATCCTAGTGTTAAAATTATTATTGGTTATATGTTATTAGCAACTATTTTCTGCATAGATTACTATAACAAGCTTTACTATGAGTTCAACGCTGTTCGATTTAGAATATTTGCAGAAATTGACTTATGAAAGATCAAAAGATTGGTCAAGTTTTCTGGATGTAAGTTGCTAAGTCAAAGTTTTAGTACCGAGTGTTTATTTAAATTTGTCTACTTTAAGATTGTGGTCACAAATGAAACTTTAGAAGAGATTGACATCAATGAATTCGATGAAATATATGACCCTGATTTTGAGAGTGAATCGAATGCTGATTTGGCTTCCATGGAAGATGATGGAAGCGATAATAAAACAAATCCTATTGAATTTTTTAGAAATGCATCTAATGCTACAGGAATGTCGTTACTGCTCGATAACAAAACGTTATCTCCAGGAGAGAGTAAAATGAATGAAGAAAACCAATTGATAGATATATACAATCAAACACTACCCATAATCAATGAACACAATCGCCAACTTAAAGAATCTGGTTTCGATAAAATTTTACGTTCATTTGATAAGAAAAAAATTGAAGACAAAGTAGGCAGCTGGCTTAATCGTCACAATTCGTTGTTTGGAGGAGACAATACCTTGATGTGTGCAGACGATAAAATGAATGACTATAAAACTTATAGACGCCCAGCAGAAAGGTCTTGTAAGAATCAAATTCGTAGTACAGGCGACGCAAGTAATGATTCGGATGATTCTTTACAATCTGGAGAAACGGCTAGATACATACGCTCCAGCAGAGCAGGCGTTATTAAAAATTCTGCCACTACCACCACCGTGATTAAGACGTTTCGGAAGGTAAAGAGTAATCAGGAAGCGCTACGTGAAAAGTGCGCCTTACGTCATGTTAATAGAATACCTTATGATATAAATTATTACAACCACTACAACCTGGCTCAAATACAGAAATCAAGCAATCATAAAATGCAACAATTGTCGTTACAAAGGCGAAGACGTAAGGTATTACGAAAAAGAACCTGTGATAATAGTTTTAGTACTATGGATTCATCTTCTGATTCCGACTATTATTATAATGATAATCGCAGATGTCATACAAAATATGTTAAACCTTGTTGTAGCCAACATTACCGTTCTGAAACAAGATATAATAATTCACAACTTAGTCCTACTGTTACTAAAAAGTTAAAAAAAACTCGACACTGCGCCACAAAAATGCCTCTAGCACGTGGGAAACGCATCTACTACTATTTACATAAATCCTTATCAATGTCATCGTCATCGACTTCGTATGGCAGCGTGTGTGAAAATCGTCAAGCAATGAAAAGAAATTTCAAGTTTTGTAATGATGACCGACCATGCAAACGAGAATCAGAGTGTCACTGCTGTAGTGAGAGAAAATTATGTGAGGATTACAAGTAAGTAATCGGAAAAATAAAGTTATTAAGTTATTTTTTTCCGATCAATTGTTTGTATACTTACGTGAATAAAATCGTTATTTTAACTTCACAACATTTTACGAAGGTTTTACGTTTGATTCAACCATTTTACATGCACATACACTTTCATAAACACATTGCTTTAAAAGAACTTATTTCTCTTAACCTAAAATAATTGAAAATGTTTGTAGTCTTCTTTCCTGTATTAAGCCAATTAAGACCTCGTCGTATGAGATTTCTTTGGATTATTCGAAGTAAATTTATGATGAATTTGTAAAAATATAAAATAAATATGTTTTCCTATTTTTAATATCCTGCATCAAATACATAATTTGCTTTCGATTGAAGCCTTTTTTTATTAAAAACTAACTGTCCACACTTTTGTGCGTCCTGACAATATATTGTTCGATTTTGCTTTGAAAATAATTTTTATTTACTTTATATAAAGATACCCATCCCTAGATAAAATTCTTAAATTTATATAAAAAAATTAAATAAAACATTTTTGTGCAAAAAAAGTATCCTATATTGAAATCGGGTTACTAAGGTACCTCCTCACAAAATTTTGTTAAAATCTATCCATTAGTTGTTACGTGTTGCGAACACAAAAAATAAGGTCAAACAGACAGGTTATGGGTTACTATTTTATTATATGTATGTATAGATATTAACAAATGAAATGGTCGATAGTCAGTAAGATATTTGCTACCAAATGAAAAAAAAAAAATAATCACAATGTAAATACACAAAAGAACGCAGGATGTGACACAAATTTATATTTTATTTATTTATTTATTTATTTATTTATAAATACTTTATAAATAAATAAATTTAAAAAAGTATATAAAAAAGGCGCCGGGACCATATTTTTTTTTCTCGCAATTTTTATTTATTGTATCTTCAATCTAATTGAACTATCAATAATTACTCATATCTTAAGTCTACAAATAAAAATATACATGTTGAGTCCAACCAGTGCTGGAAAAAAAAATGTATGTTTCACGGTTACTGTAATGTGCGGGTTATCCCTCTGATGTACGGATGAGAGAAGCAGTGTCCCTCCTTCTTAGTCGAATGTAACCAGGTTCATTAAGTATGTTACGGGCCAGTGGATTCGGATGAGTTTCAAGCTTCCTTAAATACCTTATGGCAAGTTTCGCTATTTCTGCTTTAACTGACGGCACGTTTAGATCTTTATGAATGTTCGAGTTTTTTATATACCAAGGAGCAGATGTAATTATACGAAGAATCTTATTTTTCTACGTTGGTAGCGGAGGCAGTGCCCCATAATTGAATGCCATAACACCATATTGGTTTTAGAATTGACTTGTATAATAAAAGTTTGCAATCTAAAGCTAGAGTAGAATTTCAGCCAATAAGCCAGTTTAGTTGGACTGCTTTTAACTTCATTTGTGTTAACTTTGTTTCTATGTGGCGTTTCCATGTAAGGCGCCGGTCAAGATGTATGCCGAGATATTTGACGTCTGAAAGCTGAGGTATCGTTTGGTAATTTATCCGAATAGAGGGGCAAGATTCTCTACACAGTGTGAAGGTTATGTGAGTGCATTTTTGTTCATTAACTTTTATTCTCCATTTCTTCAACCATTTTTCTAAATTGGATATGTGGTCTTGTAAATATCGTGATGCTACTTCGGGTCTTTCGTGAATGCTCAAAAAGGCTGTGTCGTCAGCAAATGTCGATGTGTGAACTCGGTTACTAGTTGGCATGTCTGAAGTATACAATAAGTATAAAAAGGGCCCCAATATACTACCTTGGGGAACTCCGGCTTCGATTGGCTAGGGTGAGCTCAAAAAATCTCCTTCTTTCACAATAAATTTTCGTTCGGTTAAATAACTAACTAGCAGCTTATATAGGTTTACGGGCAAATTCAGTTTTAGCTTATATATTAGGAATTCATGCCATACCTTATCGAATGCTTGAGAAACGTCGATAAAAAGCGCAGAGCTGTATTTTCTCTCTTCAAATGTCTTCTTAACAACATTGACTAACCTGTGAGTTTGTTCGATCGTACTATGTTTTTTCCTGAAGCCGAATTGATGGTTTGGAATACATCCTTTGTCGCTTAGAATAGGGTTAAGCTTAGTTATTAACATCCTCTCAAACAGCTTTGACATATTTCACAAAAGGCTTATTGGTCTGTATGATTCAATATTTGGTGTGGTCTTTTCCTGGTTTAGGAATCATGGTAACCAAGGACACCTTCCACTCTGTGGGAAAGTACTCAAGACGTAAAATGGCATTAAAAATAAAAAGAACGATTCTGCGAGCTATACGGGGCAACTCAATTAACATCTTGTTATTGGTTTTATCAACGCCAGGGGCTTTTTTGGTGTTTAAATCCGTTATTGCCTTTTCAAGATCACCAAATTCAAATCTTATCGGGCTGCAGCACTAGCCTCGACAACTGGCAACTCAACTATATCGGTCGATATATTTGGGGAGGCTTACGTAAGACTGGCCTTTTAAGGTTTCTACAAGCACGCCATAACGAATAATCTGATTGAGGAGTTGCGTCTAGGTCTCCCAAATAGGTTTTCAGGGATTCTACTCTTCGAGATTCCAGCACGTCTCTTAGCCGGTTCGTGCATTTTTTAAGTCTGCTTTTGAGTTGAGGAGATCTCTGTGATTGCCATTCTCTACGAATTTTTCTTTTTTCAGCCAAAAGCCGTTCGATATCTGCAGAATAAACTTGATTGTATCTAGCTAATTGTCGGGTTATTGTTGAATGTTGGGCCGCTGATTTGAGGTTTTGGCCAAAATCAATAAGACTGCGGTCTACGTCTTCAGGTGTTCTTAGCGGGATGTTTTCCGAACAATGAGTACTAAGATACTTTCTATATTTCAACCAATTAATGCTTGTGATAGTCATTGGTGATGTGATGTTTTGTTTGTCCCATATATAGACGATAGTGGGTGAATGATCTAAGGATAATTCAAGTGACGCTTCAGCTTTAATCGTTTCTCTCGGAATACCCTTAATCACGCCAAAATCGATAACATCAGGTATTTTTTGTCGATCAGTAGGCCAATAGGTGGGTTGTCCACTCGATATCACATTCAGATGTATTTTTGAAATTGTGTCAAACAAAACACGACCTTTTGGAGTTATTAGGCGTGATCCCCAAAATGTATGTTTAGCGTTGTAGTCGCCTGATGCTATGAAACAGGGACCTAGTGATTTGAAGAAATCGCTGTATTGACTCTCTGATATTTGAAACCTAGGAGGTGAATAAATCGAAGAAATGACTAAGTTTTGATGAAATTCTTCAATGCAGATGTTTGTTGCTTGCAGGTAATCTTCACAAAAATCACACTGTAAATAATGTTTGATTCGAGCCTTTATTAGTATTGCTGAACCACCACATGCTCTGCTACGGGGGTCTTTGGTGTCATATAAGATATAGCCATTTATTTTAAAAAAGATATTTGTTGTTAAGTGAGTCTCTGAAACCAGCATGACATCAATTTGTTCCTTCCTAAGGAAGTACTCGAGTTCATTTTTGTGTTGGCGCAAGCCGTTTGCGTTCCAGAAACATATTTTTAAACAGTTCATGGTTTGTTAAGTAACGCCTGCAACATAGATTGCATGCGTACCATTTCTTGCATCATGCTGCTCATAGAGCTCATAAAACTGTTTATCGAATGCACTAATGTCTCGATGCTTGCTTCGAGACGATTAAAATTACCAGATGGTGTCTGTTCTTTAGGATGAGATTGCAAATTAGGAGTAGAATTAGTTGTCGGTGCCGCTTTATGTACTGAAGTATGATTGGTTTTTACCATATCTGTGTATGAAACATGTTGTGTTGTTGGTTGGGCTAACTGAGGATAATGAGCATTTGCTCGATATTGTTGGTACTTAGCAGGAGTATTTAGTTTTTGAGTGGTTTCCCTTACCGTGGAAAAAACTGGACAGCCTCTGTAGTTAGCAGTGTGGTTTCCACCGCAATTGCTGCATTTTTTAACTTTCGAGTCATCCCTTGCTTTGTCGCATTGGGCGGAACAATGTAGCTCGCCACATACAACGCAAACCGGAGGCAACTTACAGTAAGCCCTAGTATGACCATATTCTTGACAATTTAGACACTGGACAGGTCCTGGACGCTTATACGGCTCCTCTGCAGTTATTTTACGGTGCAACAGGTATTTCAGATTGTAAATGGGGTGCGTTTCCTTCTTCTTCAATCTGATATCTCCAGGTTCCAGTTCAACGCGAAATAGTGGTTGGGGGACACGTTCCCGATTACGGAGATTATCTACACTTTTTATTTTAAAACCCGCTTTTTGGAGTCCGGCTCTTATTTCAGCTGGATCAACGTATGAATCTACACCTTTAATGACTACCTGTAGACCTTTGCTACTCTTCAGCTGATAGGTATAAAAGTTCTTTTTGCAGTTTTCAAACTCGCTTACTGCTTTACGATAACTACTTTCATCAATAAATTGTATTTTTGTCTCATCAATGTTACCGCGCTTAATGGGAATTACATAAAATGAGTTCTCGCCAATAATTGTAATTAACTTTTTTATTAAGTCGTTCGAATTTTTCTCCCTCAAATAAACTGGAGGTGGTTTGAACGACTTAATTGCCGTTTTATGTTCACTTGTTTCACTATCTAAAATAGCAAAACGATTATGGGAATTTATTCCATTAGAGCCCTTGTCTTTATGTACTTTAGACATTGGTGCAAGCTGCGAAGATTTAGGGCTTCGACCTCTTTTTAATACCGTAATGTATCTGTCCATTCCCACTTGCGTCTTGGGTTTTACACTATCCATATTAGTTTTGGTAACACTTTGTACAAAAGGCGACTTGTTTGTAGTTATTTTATTGTCATCGCTTATCAAAAGCGACGAACAAGATTGGGCACGTAAAACTGGCGTAGTGTTTAAACACAAATTATTATTAGTTTTTTTGTTTTTATTTAAATCAAAATTGTCTACATTTTTGTTACTTAAATTAAAGAGGCTCATTGGCCCCTATTGTTTTTGTTTCATTTTTAAAGTAGCAAAGTGATAATGCCGTTGTAAAAAAAGAAAAAAGAGAGAAAAAAAATGTTTACAGAACACTTTGTTGTTGTATTAAAAACAAGTTTGATTTTTTGCTTTTGTTTGAATTTATTCACACTTTTTGTTTTTGTTTTTGTCAATTGCGAGCTTAAAAAAAATCGCGTACGCACTTATCAACGCACAAACTAAAACCGGGACCATATGCGCACAATTAAGAACATAAAGATAAGGAAATTAAATTAATTGCCTGTCCCACGATGTCGATCGCTTGCACAAACACATTTAAAACGAAAACAAATTCAAAAATTTTGTTGTTGTTTTAAATGTATTTGTGCAAACGATCGACATCGATCGACATCGTGGGACTGGCAGTAAAAGAAAGTGCATTCAAGTTTATAAATAAAAGTAACAAACCAAATTAGAAAGACTATTAATATAAAAGATTACTCAATTAAAAATTAATTAAATAAAAGAATAATAAGAGTAACAAAAGTAAAAAATACAAAATAATGAAATTAAACATCTTGAATGTTGTTTTTGCAGAATGGTTTTTATGGATGGTAGATAATTGATTTGATTTTGGGGAGGTTCTGCATTACATTGTAGTTAGCTTATAGTTAGCCCATAAAAATTAACTTCAAGTGTGTTATTTTAGTAGTCGACTACTATATTACTTGTAAAAAAAAATAATTAAATAAATTTCCTAAATGTAAAATATATTGCTTTAGAAAAAATTTAAATGATTTAAAAATTGCTATTTTTCAGACATATTGCTGACTCGTCAAATGAATGGTATGTCGAAAATTGTTCGCCCAAAAAACTACCTAAAGCTTCAACTTCTAACTTACATAAAAGAAGAATAGTTCAAACTGAAAAATTATCAGCAGTTACTGAAACAACGCATGAAGATTTCAAAACAGTAGAAACTTCAAAATCAAATAGCTTAAAGCATGAACCTATTAAAATCCAAATAACAAATGAGAAAACACCTAAACCGAAATCCGAATATTCTAAAACTAACACTACTTTGAAAGATGAAACCCTAACAGACGATGATTGGGAATTTCAAATGGCTTTAAAGGCATCAAAAGAATCGTACGAAAGAGAACAAAATAGTAAACTTAATAAGGGTAAAGAAGTCAGAAATAAAATGCTACCGAAACCTTTAAGAAAGACCGCAAAAAAGCAAAAAGAATCCGTGAACCTGAAAAATACACAAAACAACAAAAATAATAATATTAAAAAAGATGATGAAGTTATTGAAAAGTTTTCAAAATTATTTAAAGACAAGAATAATGAAGTGGATTTTGTGAATTTGGTGGATGACAAAGTCATGACGAAACCTGCAACCATACCATTGCCTTCAAAGAACAGTGGAAAATCCGAATCAAATACAACTAAAGATACATTTTTAGCATTTACTTCAACGGAGGCAATGTGTAATTCAACTAAACTGTCCTCTACAAGTCAGGCGTCGAAAAAATCTTTTGAAAAAGAACAAAATACTAAGCTAAATAAGGCCAAAGCTATAACAAGTAATGAAAAACCCATAACAAATACAACAGAAGAAACATTTTTTTCAGCTACCCCAACACAAACAATTTGTAATTCCACTGCCTTGTCCTCTAGGAGTCAGGCTTATAACAGGCAAATCGCTGATCAGTTTAAAATTCAAGCGAATGAAGAAAAATCATTGAAATCAAAAGTCAATGAAACAAAACATGGTTTAGAGAAGCGTTCTTTAAGGAGCAGAAAAACTAAGAATGATAAACAAAAATATTCAGATATGTGCACAGAAAAAAAATACACATCATCTACAGTTTCAGAAGAGAAAAATCTAACTCAAAAAGTTGCAGCTGCCAACACAGTGACATCGACTACTTTACGTTCCCCGAAGATTAATTCAAATTCATTAACATCAACAATGCAACAGAATAAGGAACAAAATTGTAGTAGTGATCAAAATGACTGCACTCTAGTAACGTCGACCACAAATGTTGAACTATCTTTGCCTAAAACAGTAAATGAAAAAGTTGAGGATGTACAACCACACGCATTGAATTCCAACTCGCGTTGCCAGCTGCCCCGGAAGGGCATTTTAATTTATGCTCCTGACGATCGAAATATGGCCTCAGCTAATAGTTTTTCCGGTGATGGTTATTTTACCATTACCAAAGATCATTTAAGCAATGTGATTGGTGAAAAATTGGCTGAAAAATTTCTCAAATATTATATTGGCTGTAAACGTTTTAACAATAATGCTACTATTTATTATATACCACCAACGACGGCAACACTAAACGGTTATAATGACACCACATCTTCGGATAGTGAGGATGAGTTAGAAAATTTGGGATTGTACGGAGATCTTTATGAATCTCATAATAAAGTCATTTAAGTAGTTATGTATCTAAAAAGTTCCATATTAGTTTTAATTTTATTTAAAATAAAAATGTTAAATATTTAAATTAGACTTTTTATTTCAAGACAATCTTTCTAGTTGCTTTCTTACGGCACTAGTACTTAAAACACTCGAGAAGGCTGAACGTAAAACTTTATGTGGATCACTATTTACTTCGTCAAAGCCGTGTTTAACCCATTTACGACCATTTAACCCTTATAAATTTAAATATTTATTTTTTATACTAAGGATTAAGGTCTTCTTAATAAAAATTGTGATTTGCTGCAGAAAGATATGGAATTTGGAGGTTGAATTTATTCCTTTGAAAATCTCGGCCTTAGATTAAAGTTACGTAAAAAAATAAAAATAAATAAATACCTAATTTATTTATTTTTTAACAATATTTGAATGAAGGAAATAAACTTTGATATATGTAGTGTCCCAGAAGGGAACTAATGGGAACTTTGAAGGTATTTTGCTAAAATAGTTTTTTTTTAATTTTAGCAAGTTTAGGTTAGGTGCACGGGTCGCCGGCTCCGTTTAGAGGAGAACCGACTCACTTGGGTCCTTTTGGTCCCGGTATGACGCCCGAAAGAGGGATGAGCAGGAAGACACCTGCAGATCCAAACTCTAGTTTAGGTGCAAAAACTATCAAGAATCCGGATAAATGATTATATCCTTTTAATATCACAACCCGATAGGTCTGCAAGGTCTTGGAGTATCCGCAAGATTTTTTCTTTTATTTGTTTTTGCTGTAAAATAGTTATTTAGTTTCTGAAGGTTACGTTAATAGGGTTATGTTAAAAAATATTTGTATTTGGGTTTAAATGGGTTAAATTATTTAGTGAAGCTTTCCACACCGCAAATGAAATACATTGTATTTTTAAACTGAATAGTGCTGCTGAAAAACTCGACGCCATTTTTATGCATGGTTATCTTTTGAATGTTATAGTTATATTTTAAGATTTTTTTGTCAGACTTTACAACTCTGCCAGTCCCGAACCCAAGTCGTCCTCGACTTCTTCATCTTTATCAAGTTCAGAAGAAGCCTCACAAAATTTTCTCATCTTGTCTTCACTAAAAACGGAACAAAAACCCACGGAAACATATTTGCAGGTCGGGTATATCCTCTATCAAGTTGCGATCATTTCCAAGGTTTCTCGACATTTGGTAAGGGTCCCTGTATTTAGGTTCCAGCTTCCGACAAGGATCAAGTCAATTGTAAATAATAGGGTATCTCTGTTTGCTGAACCTCTTCTTCCATTTTTCGCGTTCCATAATTCACTATCATACTCAGTCGCATGATGTCAAAAAATTTATGATAGTATGGATTAGAAATACTTTAGACATACTTTTTGACAGATCTGTACGATTTTATCTTTTAAAAAAATTCATAAAGTAGTATTTTTCCATGAGATCAGAATTGCAAAATCTTATTTTGTATGATAGTGTGGCATCTACAACGCCGTTTTGAAATGATTTTTTGAGTAGGATAGCATTCTGTCAGAGTTTTTTGTGATTGAATCCTACGATTGTGTAGCATAGTGAATCCTGGCCTTAAACTCAATCGAAACGTTGACAGAGTTGTATTTTTAAACAAATGGGAAAATATGATAAAAAATTGGTAGCACTGAATTTGTCAAACTTGGTGAAAATAACCCAAAACAAAAAGCAGTTAAAAAGGAATGTTTAATTGTCAATAGTCTATGGTTTAATTGTTACTGACTAACCTAAACAAGGGCGTAAGTCGTAACGACGTCTAGATCCTAGCTTTGAACAAACCTAAATAAGAGTGTAAACAGTAATGTTAACATATTTTGTTTAGTAAAATCAAATAAATTTAATCGCAAAAGAGAGATAACATCGCTAGATAAAGTAGAAAATATCTAAAATGGCTTCTTTTATTTTTTTTGTCAAATTTATGTAAAATTTATTTGTTAATTTTTTGTGTAGTTTTTTTATTTCGATGTATTTCGTGTATGTAGATTTTCCATTTATTCAAACAATTTAGGTTATACACGATAACCCAAGCGATTACACGTGGCTGATTAATGCAAGCACGAATTAACTGTACCACGGTACAGTTAACCGTGGAAGCCAATCAGCCAGTGCGAGAGGGAGACGCAAACCACTTGAAGACCGAGCAACAAGGACGGCTTGATTGACCTTAAACGATAATGACGCGCGAACGTGTTCCTCAATCCCAAGCTACTTTACGACTCCCTAGCTAAAATGGCACCACTCTTACACAAAAAATAACATTTTGTTTGCATCCAACTTCACTACCTAACGCTCTGTCAAAATTGGATTTTCAAACGCAAAGGTTTGATGCCACGCTATTTAGGTTTGTTTCATACATTTTGTATGTACATGAGAATTTCTGACAGTTATTTTACGCCTTACGCCCTTGGTTAGATTGAGCAGTTAGAGTCGGGAACAGTAAGATGACCTTTTGCTTATTTTGAATGCTTAAACATGAATTGAACCATTTCTTCAAATTGTTTTTTATTTGTATACAAATTTTTTCAAATATTCCTTTAAATAATAATTATTCAGGCTTAAGTTCTCTATTATAAAAAGATAAAGATAAATTAGACACTAGCAGAAGGTAATGTTTAAAAAAAATAGTTCAAATACAATTTACATTAAACATTACAATAATTATTTATTTAATATTATGCTAATTACCATAGTTCCTATACGTATTTCACTGGTTGCTCAGGCCAGATCATCAGGAAACCTTTTTAACATGCATACTTCTCATTGTTTTTTTTAGAATTTCATTACTTATAGAGTATTTTTGACTTTTATACAGTCATTCTCACGTCGAAAATAGCAAACAACAACAATATAGAGTCGCAGCAGAGCTTCAAGTACATGAAACATCGTACCGCTGCCATTTTTATTTCCCCTCCCAACAACATACTTATATGTACATGTGTTGCAGAAACAAAAAATGCAAGTGTGGAACGGGACTTATATAGGGATTTTTAGTTTTGGTTAAAATACAAAAACTTCCGTACTTTCGTAGCACTGTCTGCCCATTTTCTGTCCAAATGCAGTGGAAGTGTAGAAAATAGTACGAAAATCGTAATACAAAGTACAAATAGTTAGAACTCGTACATTTTTTCTTTCGAATCGAATTACGTAACCCACAAGAAATTAATTGGTCCATTGCTTGTTGCAAACAAATTTTCTATCTGTCTACAAAATAGTTGTCAAAGCTTAATTAAATTTAATGCCATTTTCAAATATTAAGGCGCATTCAGATTATATCAATGCTTTCCATTTGTAAATTTTTTTAGCTTTTTAAATTTGAACGATTCGTGTTTACTAACAATAAATTTAGTTACAGTGAAAAAACTTTAATGGTACATAGTGGAAAAGTGGTTTACTATTATTAATATGGGCCCTATTCCACAAACAACTTATCAACTTTTCTTTTCACTTTTCAAATTGCATTTTTTGGAAAAGTGATAAGTGTTTCTGTTCCACAATATTCTTTGCAAATCTCACTTTCCGCTAAGCAAATTTTTGCAAAGACTTGCACCCTTTGCAAAGTCTTTGCGCTTTCTTGCAAAATGAGTGTAAAAATGTTCCACAAAGCATTTAATCATCTTTGCATTTATGTATGTCTTATAACTTTGCAATGCTAAATATATGTATGTAGTTAAACTGAGCCGCAAAATAAAAATAGAAAAAAAACTTGCAGTGCTACATGTGATTAAAAAAAAGATATTTTATTTGCTAGTAAATAATATTTTAATTTTATTAGTCAGTCGTAAAGTAGCTCTGGGTTGGGGAACATCGTTCGCGCGTCATTGTCGTTATCTTTTAAAGTCAATCAGGCCGTCCTTGTTGCTCGGCCTTTGAGTGGCTTGCGGCTCACTCTCGCACTGACTGATTGGCTTCCTCGAATAGCTGTACTGCGGTACGGTTATTGGTGTTTGCTTTAATAACCATGTGCAATCGTTTTGGTTATCGTGTATAACCTAACAAATTTTAATCGAAGCTGAATTTGGGACTTCCTATACGAAGGTATAGATCGCGTAACAGATCCTGAAGGATAATTTTATTAGTTGAACAATTTATTAACATACAGATGAAATTTTTAAGTCAGGCTTAAGTTCGTTTTATTCTCTCTAAGTTGAAAGAATATTTTATATAACAAATAAAGAAATTGTCTGCATTTTCTGGACCGCTACATCCGTTTTCAGCATTCTTCGCATCCATCTACTTTGTGTAGTGTAATTGAAAACATCATCTAATTAACCAACCAAAAGTAGATAAAAGAGTACAAGAAAACTTGCATTACATTTTCTATCGTCAGTTGGTGAGAACGAAGTCTATCTAAAAATATTCCTTCAAGTAAGCCTTACTTGAAAATTTCATCTGTATTATGTAAATATTTAAAAGTTTACATTTAATTTTCAAAATAAGATAGGAGGAAGTTTTACAAGAAATCCAATCCCTACAACTGGCGTCGGCCCATCTTAAATAACTTTTTAGTAATACCACTGACGTCATCGGGCCATCACATCGTGTCATCTCTATTTATGTTTCTGCCATACCATGCATGCTGCAACTTCATGGTACTGGCAACCATTTCCGAGCCAATGCAAGCACAGAAGCAGTTGATTTTCAGCCGAAAAAACCCCCACTGAGCTGTATATTGTCCTTAAACATTTATCTAATTTTATCTAAAATTAAATCAACTTGGATTTGATTCCAACGATAGCACTCGTTAAAAATGAAGTTGTGTAGTCCCAGAAAATTAATTCGGTTTCTATAATTTGTTTTTTAACCGCGTTTCATTATAGTCGAACAAAAACTCACGTCTTAACATTTTGAAAGCTTCACTAGTTTTAAACAATATAAATTTACAAAGTGATCGTTTACCTAGCAAATTTTTTTGACAAACTTATCAAAATTTGCTTTCCAAAAATAGAAATTAAAGTTTTTGTGGAACGAAACAGCATAATTTTTGCAAATTCTTTGCAAATTACACTTTTCATTATTATCTTTGCACTTTGCAGAAGACGACGTACGTGGAACAGAAATTGTAAAGAGAATGTAAAAACTGCAAAGACTTCGGAAATTACACTTATCAATTTCAACTTATCACTTATCAAATTTTATAGTTCTGTGGAACATAAAGTTTTGCAAATTGACGAAAAATTTGATAAGTGCAAAGTTGATAAGTTGTTTTGTGGAATAGGGCTCTGGGGGGTTACTGCGTATTTCGATTCGAAAGGAAAATCGTTCGAAACACAATGTAAAAGACATACAAATTCGAATGATTTTTCTTTCGAATCGAAATACGCAGTAACCACCCTGGTAATAAATAGTGGTATTTAAAATTGTTTCCATAATATTTCGTGCTAGTGAAATGCTTAGAGCACTCAGAATTTAGTGTCTACTTCCAACTCTGCTTCATTATATAACTTTTTTTTAGAACCTTCTTTCACATTTAAAACATTGTCTTTTTAATTTTTAAATATTTTATTTATAAATAATTACTTTAAATTTGAAAAAATATCATAAAAAAACATAAAACATA
The DNA here is from genome assembly GCA_949628195.1 of Phasia obesa. NCBI lineage: Eukaryota > Metazoa > Arthropoda > Insecta > Diptera > Tachinidae > Phasia > Phasia obesa. The sequence goes on along the minus strand of OX451215.1, from coordinate 20,638,681 downwards.
TTATATTTAATATAGTATGTATGGATAACAGAAATAGATTTTGTTTTTTTTTATTTTTTACTTTAAATTATAAATTAATAATGTGTTTAAAAAAAGTAATAATTATTATTTAAATATGATATTGCTTTATATGTATGTATGCATGAGTATAGTTAAAAACAAAACAAAAAAAAAATTAGATTAGAATTAATACAAAAAGGACACAAAATAAACAGAAATACTTTAAGATCTAAAAAACGAAATTTTTAACATAAAAGACAAGAACACTTTTTTTTCGAGAATATGAAAGAAAAATTAAATAAAAAATAATTTGTTTATTCCTTCATATTATATACAAAAACAATTTAAAAGGACACAAAAACTTAATATTAATAGGTATGGAAGTGGAAATTATTTTGTATACATTTTTCAAAAAGTTACAAAGAAATATTTTCGAAAAAAACAGATTTAAATTTAGTTAGTTTTTAAGCCTTTTGACATACGCTGTTTTGCTAGCGTTAATTCTTGATGCTATAGAAAGTACTAAAGTAAACAACTTAGACATCAACTTGGAAAGGTGAACCAGGAATATTTTCATCACCCCATTTGATTATTAAAATGTATTGGCCACGATCGCGAACCAAGTAGCTTACATTATAGTTATTGCGGCCAGTATGTTTAATGCTGAACTCCTCGCAGGGTCCTTTAGGACCATACATACCCACATAAAGGATATTGTTACCTGGTAGTTAATTATAAAAGTATATGAGTATTTGTTTAAATTATGAACAATCATATTCACTTACCAGCATCAGTTGCACAAATAGTGAAGGTGTTTGTCTTGCCCATAAAGGCCTTCTTTAAGCCCATGCCCTTGGATGTTATTAAGGAGGCATCGGATTTGAAATGGGGCATAACAATACCGCTATTTTTACCACCTTTTGCAATTTTTGGGACAGTCTCTACCACAACCGTGGATGTTTCTTGAGAACCGCCATCAGCTAATTTGTCACCTAAAGAGGAAGAATCACAACATTAATAAAATGCCAACTGAAAATGAAAAATATCCTTCAATTAACCTTCGCAGCTGACTCTAAAAGGAGAACCGATAATATGAATGTTGTTATATTTTACTGAAATATAATGATCTCCAGGCAGCAAGGGAGTGTAATGTACTTTGTAGCCTTCTTCAACTTCAGTACAGTCCATGGCCACCTTGGAGGGACCGTCAATAGTTACTGCCAATGTACCAACACCAGCATTGCAAGTATTAATAATGAAATCTTGTCTCTGACCGGTCTTAACAGCTTCCAAGCCAGTGCCGACGGCATGAACAGCAGCGGGATCAGCTACATCCTTGCCGACCTTAATGCGGAAGGGTGAGCCAGGAATATGAACACCATTAAATTTGACATGTATAGCATGGATGCCATTTTCACGTGGATAGAAACGCACAGAGGTCATTTCATTGTCAATGGCTTGGATAAAGCAATCATCATCAGTGCCTGAGGGTGCAACAATCTTGGCATCCAACTCACCCTTGGCACCGTTCTTGCGTACCATGAATTGGTAGGGAGCATCGGCTTGAATATTGCCTTCCGGGAATTGCTGAACTTCCAACTTGTGAGCGTCTCCAGCATCGGGAGAAATATATACTTTAAATGGTGAATCGGGTATATGGCGGTCATTGAATTTTAGACCAACACGATATTCACCAGGCTCAGTAACTTTGTATGTGACATCACAGGAGCCGTCTTTGCGATCCTTGAATTCAATTTCAGCCTTGCTGGGACCTTCAACGGATATGGCCAAAGAACCGCCACCAGCTTCACGGGTCCAAACATTAAATTCGCAGGGCAAACCGACAATACCGCGCTCCAAACCACTGCCGCCAGCCTTGACCAAATGGCTACCAAAGTCGTGTAGAGGACCAACAGTAAATTGAAAGGGAGAGCCAGGTATGTGCATATCCTTATAACGGACGGACACAGTGTGGACACCCAATTCTTTGGGTATGAAATGAACGGAATAAAGACCATCTTCTACTTCCTGGATTTCAGCATCTTCAGTTACATTGCTGGGAGAAGTAACGCGGGCAGCCAAATCAAATGATGTAATGCCAGGCATCTTAAAAGTCAATTTGCATTGACTGCCGATTTCAGTTACAGGCACAGCATCACGTTCTCTTTGAATCTTCTCACGTTTACGATTGCTGCCCTCGCCAGACACCTTAACAGTGAAGGGTGAACCCTCGACATGATGATCAGCAAACTTCAAGTTAACAATATAATAACCAGGCTCAGTGGGCTTGTATGAGATGTTTAGAGTACCATCGTCCTTATCAGTACATTGAATTTCAGCCTTGCTGGGACCTTCTATGGACACAGACAAACCACCGTAACCGGCATTGCGGGTATCCACAGAAAATACATTCTCCGTATGGGTCTTGCCTTCCTTAAGACCAGCACCGGATACCTTAACCTTCTTAGCGTCACCTACTTCACGTTCCATTACGGTGACCTCAAATGGAGAGTTGGGAATATGTTTTCCACTGCGCTTAACAGATACCATGTGTGTACCTGTTTCACGAGGTGTAAACGAAATTCCAATATTACCAGTTGGCATACGTTTTAAGAAGCAAGGTTCTTCCAAACCACTGGGTGCCTGAATTAAAGCATTCAAAGCCCGCAAATCAGCATCGGTTATTTCTCCGGGCATAGTGACTTCGGAACAAGAACCGACAGAGATTTGATTACGTTTGCGGCCCTCGCCAGTAACCTTGGCAACGTAGGGAGAACCTTTAATGTGTTTATCGCCGAACCGCACGGATACATTGTATTCACCGGGAGCAGTGGGTAAGTACTGAACAGAGACGGTGCCATCTTTGTTGTCGTGATAGTTGATCTGAAGAAAAATGGAAAATAATATTGAACAAATTATTAAACATAAAAATAAAAACTATAATCTTACTAATAAAATTACTAAGTTATTGGTACGAAATCTTTGGAGGACTTTTCTTTGTAAGTAGAATATTAGATGTGGAAATAACAGAAAATGATAAAGTTTTTTAAATTTTTTCACCTGTTGTCTTAGAGCAAAAATGAGCCAATGCTTAATATAAAGCATATATGTATATGGGCTAATTAATTACCGATTTCATTAACATTAGTTTATAAATAATGCTGTCACAATTATTGTTATTTAGATATAGAATAAATAATAGTTAATTTGTATAGAGAGTACTCGTTCCCATCGTCCTATACCACCAAGTTGCTATGTCAAGCTTAGCGAGTTTTACTTTTGTAGTTCTGGAGTATAGAATTATAAATCATTACTCTCTATGGAGTTTCTTTGTTCTCTCTTTGTCTGTAAATTTTTTTAGAGTTATATATCAAGCTAAACCGAAGTTATACACAAATATTTTAAATCCACTTAGACCATTAAGTATACATTTTGAAAACTTCAACATAAATTTACCAATTTTGAGCTATGACTATGTTGCATTAAAGGATATAACGAGATAACTCGAAAACTAGAACCAAACAATGAGATTTGAACTCAGCGCCCCAAATAACCTAACACACAACTATTAGTTGCTTCACTCCAAAACTGTGCATATTTTTGTTATTCAATGATTACTGCCAAAAAATCAAAGATATATAAAAAATAATGGTTTTAGAATGAACTAGTATTAAGTTGTATATTGTACTACCAGTGCCCGCGACGTCCTCAGCCTCCTTACAATATTCTGTTCAACTTTGCCTTTTGTTTTAAAGTAATCCACTCCAAATTTTAAGACTGTTGTAGATATGGTTTATACATACTTATGTAAATTTAATTTATATAGAGCTAGCGATTTCTAGGTGATTCCTCAGATTGTTGCAACATGGATTTTATATAAAATTAAATTCTTGTAGAATACTGTAAAAAGTGTTTTTATTTTTGGATTCTGCAAAAAAAAAATTTGATAAATGGCAAAGGGACGAGACCAAAGCTTAACATCCTCCAAAATCTGCAGCGCGACCTATACCTTCGTATAGGAAGTGAGACTCAAAATTCAGCTAGGTAAAATTAATAAGTGTTTAATGGTGCTCCTCCAGTGAAAAAACTTGAGTTTAATGGTTCTCCTCCAGTGAAAAAGTTGAGTTTAATGATTTTCCACCAGTGAAAAATTCAGTTTTTAAAAATGGTGCTCCTGCAATGTCCGACTTATTTAATTAAAATTAATAGGTTATACACGATAACCATTACACGTGGCTGATTAAAGCAATCACCAATACAGTACAACAGTACAGCTCGTTCCCACGACAATTGGATCTTCGCTCCGGAACGACCCGAATCTCACTCGGCCAAAGATTGTCAACTCAGCAACAGCTGTAACAACCGGAAGTTTTTTTTCCCAGGAAAGAACTTCCGACAGCAGCAGAGCTGTTACAACAACAACAGTACAGCTATTCGTGGAAGCCAAGCAGCCAGTGTGAGTGTGACGTAAACCACTCGAAGGCCGAGCAACAAGGACGGCATGATTGACTTTAAGGGATAATGACCCAGAGCAACTTTACGACTGTAAATAGTGTCTATAATTTTCTAAAATTTTCTGATTAGAAAAAAATGCTACCAAGTTTTCAGTATTTGAAACCGATAAATTGTATTCTTTTTTTATTTTAATGTTGTGTTGGAAATGAGATATTTTTACGAGAAAAAAAGTATCCTATATTTAAACGGAGGTACTAAAGTACCTACCTAACCACAAAATTTTATTAAAATTCAGCCAGTAGTATTTACGTGATGCGAACACAGACAGACATACAAAAACAGAAATCTTACATGTACAGACACGGTGCTGTTACAGTTGTATTATATGAACAAATAAATATATATGTATATGTGCTTTAGCCCAATTAAATTGGTTTGAAATATAAAAAAAAAATCTTACTCTAAAATATGTATCTTGTGTAAAACTTTTGTAACTTACATCAACTTTACTAGGACCTTCAACTGCCATGGTTAAACCGGCGGCACTGGCACCTTTGGTGGAAATCGTGAAATTGCAGGGCTCACCAGTAACGCCATGAGTCAAGCCAGGACCATACGCGGTCACATAACCAGATGTAATAGAATCAACATGAAATTTGAAAGGAGAACCTAGAAATTCCAAAAATAAGTACAATTGTTAGTCACTCACGATAAAAAAAACAACATATAGAATACAAAAATTTACCTTGAACTGGTTCACCATTATATTTCACAACCAATTCATGTGTGCCCTCTTCTTTAGGATCGTATTTAACCGACACCGTACCATCGCGATTATCTTGAATAACGGGCTTGTCAATTTTACCGCTAGGCATTTTTACTTCAGCTAAAAAGAAAACAACAAATGAATAGGAGATTAATATTTAGTTTTTAAATTTTATCGGAATTATAGTTGTTATATTTTATTACAGTTTTATAGTTCGGGCTTTTATTAAATTTGGGAAATCAAGAGTTAATGGGACAAGTTAGGATAAAATTATATATTTTTTTTATATATACATATGAATTTTACTGGAGCTTAATGGTCTCCAATAATTTATTTGATTTTTAAGGGTACCCCACCAAGTCAAACAATTCAAAAATCCAAATTCAGCTCCTCTAGCTCTGTGGCAATAAGAAAAAGCTACTAATGTCTAATTTTCTTATTCCCTTGCAATTAAGCATGCGGGTATTTGAAGCTGAACGGAATATATTCATTAAGAAATACATCGATTTATATTCCAATACCTACCATAATTATTTAAATAAATAATTGAGATTTTTTACGATAACAAAACTAAAACTTAGTCCAAACAGGACAAATATGTATGTATTTGATGAAATATGTATATAAAATACTAATATATCAAACAGGGTATAACATATCGTCGCGTTTATTCTTAATCCACGTAAGCGCCAAGAAATCGTTTTTCAGAAAACGAAAAAAAACTTAATAACTTCTTTAATATGGGTTTCAAAACAATTTTTTTTTGCAAAACATGGCTGTGCAAACTCTCTTGAGGCTATAGAAACTTTTTTTTTTAATTTGTTACTTACAATTAACTGTAGCCAAATCTGTCGCTTACGTGGTTTTCGCGCAAACAGCATATTGCAAATTTCTGTGTGTAAATTAACATTTATTTTTATATAAAAAAAACTTTTAAATTTACCATAAACGCTCCAATTGGCCTGATACTTTCCAGATTTTTTTAATTTCAAATAAAAAAAAAAAAAATTGTGGTTGAGACTTTAACATTTCCAACTTGAAATATAAAAACCATTATATTTTGCATGCAAACGTCATTTGTATGGCGCTTACGAGTTTTCCGAAATGGATTTTTATTTTAAATGAGAATGTAATCTTGTGGCAACTGTTATTTTCTAACATAAAAACCAAAAAAGTCAATTTCAATTTAAGAAGAAACGCGACGATATATTGTATAACAACTTGTATAAGTTATTATTAATGTAGGGAGGGGGATATCGAAGCATACCACTTGCTTAATCGGTACCTTTTCGAACCCCTTGTAATTTACGGCAAACTTACTTTCATTGAGTCCCGTGTTATCACCAGCCTTTTTTCTTGACTGTAGTGATTTCAGACTGTCGATTGGTAACTGTCGGCCTTCTTTCTCAGCACGGAGTGTGTAGCAATTGCTAGCATTTTTCCAAGGCACAGATTCCCCATGGAATCCACATTGAACAAGTTTCTTCTTGTGGTCCTAAGTCTTATGTCAATGTACGCTACCGTCTCACCCTCTTCCAGGCACAGTCTTTAAATATAATCTTTTTTGGATATTCATCATGGCTAGATGATACTTGAACTTTTCATGATTTCTCATCCAGCAGTTATCCAGCTTAAGGTACTTCTATTATATGTAGACATCTTACTGGCCTTTCTGCCAAGGGGCTCTTTGAGCACTATTCGAGCCTGTCTACATGTAGTAGCCTCTCTCCTACTTTTTCTGCTTTAGTGAGTTCAGCCATTGTAGGACCTTCTCTCGCATTAGGTAATTTTCCAGTGTTACTCTGGGTTCTGGTCCACAGAAATTCACAGCAGACCCCCTTTTTGGTAGTTGGTCTGCTGCTTCATTCCCAGCTTTGCATATGTGTCCTTTAACCCACATCAATAAAATACATTCCAGCACTAGATAAGAAAGAATACACATTCACTTGCCTTATGCGTTTTATAACCGACTGTTCTCTAGTTTAACGACAACAGTTTTTGGATGCGAGGTACGATGCCCAGTGTTCCCATCCAATCTTGGCTATGCGTAAAAACACGATAATAATTTGTTACTTTGTATGGAAGATGCCCCGATCACTGTCCCAATGCAGTTTGTATTTTGCTAGACTATGAAAAATAGTACAAGGATTACTCGTGCAACGTTTCAAGGCATCTATTTCAGTTTTCTAGGTTCCAGTCTATGTTTCTCTACACAATGTTTCCTAATATAGGGGTCTAACTGATGCAAAATTACGGGAAAATTCACGATAATAGTTGTTTACTTTGTATGGGAGGTACCAAGCTTACTGTCCCAACTTAGCCTATGTTTTTCTAAAGAATACGCACGGCTATAGGGGTTACTTGTACCCAATTTAAAGACCATACCTATTATATATTGTATATGTAGTTCTCTGTGTACACGATAATAATTTTTCACTCTGTATGGGTGGTCCCAATTCATTCTGTATTTTGGCAGACTATGCTCATTAGCACACAGGTTACTCGGGCAAAGTATTAAGGCTCTATCTATTGTAGTTCGTCAGGACCACGATAATAATTTTTTACTTTTTATAAGAGGTACCAACTATTTACGCTAATATGGGGGTTACTGGTGCGATATTCCAAGGCGCTACCTATTGGATTTCTCTAGATACAGTATAATAATTTTTCACTTTATACGGAAGGTACCACTATTCCAATCCAGTCTATCTTTCTCTAAACTATGTACATATGTATATTAATATAGGGGTTAGTGGTTCAAAATTTCAAGGCGCTACCTATTACTGTTACCAAGCAACACGATGATAAATATTTACTTTGTATAGCAGGTGCCAAGGCCAAATATTCCAAAAATAAGTACCATATTTTACCAACCGTATATTGAATAACAATATATATATATATATATATATATATATATATATATATATATATATATATATATATATATAACAAATTTTGGCGCAATTCAAGTTAATTTGATACAATTTTGTCACAGATCCCAACCAACAGTGATTTAAATACCTGTTGCCAACGGTTGTCAAATTTGTTATTTGGGTGGTATGTATATATTTTGTATACGAAATAGAAAATCATCTCATAGCTTTTCTAGTACATACTCGTATGTATATAAAACCAAACTATTTAATATTTTATAAAATTAAAAATTTAAGAATTTTCCAATGACTCACTTTTAAAATATAAATTATTCGGGTGTGTTCTGTATTCCAAATACATACAGCCATACATACATATCTGTATGTACATGAGTATATGTAAATGTTTTTTTTTTTCGAATTTTAGGTGCTTAACATTTATAAGTTTTTATTTGAATTTTATAAGATTTCATTTCATGTTATAAAACTGTATTTTCTGGTATAAGTTTATTAAAAACAAAAATTTGTTAATTATTAACGCCACAAATAGCGAAAAAAACAAAATATGTATCATAAGATTTATATTTTTTTAAATACATCGAATACACAGGGGAACACTTTTTAGGGTTCCGTGCACAAAGTGTAAAACGTAACCCTATTGTGATCGCTCCAATGTCTGTCCGTCTGTCAGTGCCTTTTATCTCTGGAACCATAATAGGTAGACTCTTGGAATTTTTACAGATGATGTATACCTATTGCCACTATAGCAACAAATACTAAAACTTATAGGGTGTTCCAATAGAGAGGTGTTATTCACGAAAATGTGTTTATTTCTTGAACATTAGGAGGGATACACTTGAAATTTACAAACAGTAATTAAAACTTAGTTCACTATATAAACAAGTATAAAAAAAAGAAAACCAAAAATTAAAGGGCGTTCCGATAGTAGTATGATTTACATGTATAAGGCATAAGTTTTGAACCATAATAGGTAGACCCTTGAAATTTTCACAGAAGGTGTATAGCGGTGGCCGCTATAACAACAAAAAATAAAACTTATAGGGTGTTCCGATAGAGAGGTGTTATTCACGAATATGTGTTTATTTCTTGAACTGATAGAGGCATACACTAAAAATTTACAAACTGTAATAAAAATGTAGTTCGCTTTATGTACAAGTCTAAAAAATAAACCTAAAAATTAAAGGGTGTTCCGATAGTGGTGTTATTTTCATTTACAAGGCCTAAGTTTTGAACCATAATAGGTAGAATCTTGAAGTTTTCACAGAAGGTGTATATCTGTGGCCGCTATAGCAACAAATATTAAAATTAATAGGGTGTTCCGATAGAGAGGTGTTATTCAGAAATATGTATTTATTTCTTGAGCTGTAGGAGGCATACACTAAAAATATGTAAGCAGTTTGCTGTATAAACAAGTATAAAAAATAAACCTAAAAATTAAAGGTTGTTCCGATATTAGTGTGATTTGCATGTATAAGGCCTAAGTTTTGAACCGTAATAGGTAGGCGCTTGAAATTTTCACAAAATATATATAACTGTGACCGCTATACTAGCAAATACTAAAACTTATAGTGTGTTCCGATAGAGAGTTGTTATTCACGAATATATGCTTATTTCTTGAACTGTAGTAGGAATTCACTAAAAATATACAAGCACTAAATTAAAATTAGTTCGCTATATAAACAATTCTGAAAAAAGTAAACCTAAAAATTAAAGGGTGTTCCGATAGTGGCGTGATTTGCATGTATAAGGCCTAAGTTTTGAACCATAATAGGTAGACTCTTGTAAATTATACCAAAGGTGTATAACTATGGCCGCTATAGCAACAAATATTAAAACTTATAGGGTGTGCCGATAGAGAGGTGTTATTTATGAATATGTGTTTATTTCTTGAACTGTAGGAAAATTTACAAACAGTAATTAAAACAAAAAGTAATTAAAACTTAGTTCGCTTTATAAACAAGTCTAAAAAAATAAACCTAAAAATTAAAGGGTGTTCCGATAGTAGTGTGCTTTGTATGTGTAAGAAATTTTTACCAAAAGTGTATAATTGCGGCCACTATAGCAAAAAATACTGAAACGTAAGGTGTTCCAAAAGTGACGTGTAAAACAAACTATGTTTGTTTTATAAACAAGTATACAAAATTGAACTTAAATATTAAAGGATGTTGTAATAGTGACGTGATTAGCATGTATATAGCCTAAGTTTTGAATGAATAGGTGGAATCTTGAAATTTTTACAGGAGGTGTATAACTATGGCCACTATAACAAATAGTAAAAATTAAAGGGTTTTCCGCCAGTGACGTGATTTGCATGTATAAAGCCTGATTTCTTGAACCGTAACAGGTAGACTCTTGAAATTTTGTACAGAAGATGTGTTGCCACGGCCGATATGTCAATTACTAAAAATTAAAGGGTGTTCCGACAGTGACATGTTTTTCACTTATAGTGACTTATTTTTTAATCGCAATAAGTAGACTCTTAATATATTTATAGAAAGGAAGTTGCAATAGCCACTATAATGAATAATAAAATTAAAGGCTGTTCCGACAGTGACATGATTTTTACTTAAATAGCCTTATTTTTTGAACTGTAGTAGGTAGACTCTTTAATTGTTTACAGTAGATGTTGTACTTCGGCCGCTGTAACAATTATTAAGTACTAAAGGGTGTTCCATCAGTGACATGTTTTTCATGTATATTACCTTATTTTTTAACCGCAATAGTTAGGCGCCTGATATTTTCATAGAAAGTGTACAAACAACTCCTAAAATTTAAAGGGTGTTCCAATAGCCATGCAATTTTTTGCGAATATGATTTTGATTTGATTTTAAAAATAAAGGGCGCCCCATAAGACATGAAAAAATCAACAACTTGAATTTTTAAAGTCGTACTAAACATAATAAGGAACCCTAGGTGTGCAAGACTAACTCGCACCTGATTTATTCTGTTTTATATAGTCTATACTTTTAAGTTTTTCCACTAAAACCTAGTACTCTGTTCGAATTTGTGGAAAATGTTGAGAAACATTTTATATTTCTCAAGGAAAATTTTACATTTAAATTATGGTGTCTATCTTGTGAATTTGAAGAATTTTACGATTTTGTTGTTTTTAATTATTCTATATTGTTTAACAAATGTTAGCTAAAGCTGTTGTTTGAAAAATTCCACATGAAATAATGCCCATTTGCTTTATTTCACAGCTTTGACAAAATGTAGCCACACAGAGCCAAAAATGCCTAATAGAATCAAAAAGATTTTCTCTATGAAATATGTTTAGGCTAAGGGGTAGAAAGAAAACGAACAAATTTTCACATGGTTTTTCAGGTTTTAGAATAGAAACTAAGTGGCTGCAACCCCCTCTAGATAATCATCAATCAGAAGAAGCTCCCCTGACCTTTCACCCCTGCAAAAATAGAAGATAAATAGCAAAATAGGCAAAATAAAATGTCACAAAAAGAAAAAGCAAAAGATTGTGGTTAGCAAAACAATTTTAAAGGAGATGCCAAAAAAGTATGTTTTTATAAAAAAAAACAAGATAGCATAAAAAAATCAAGAAGAAACCCTGTTTGAAAAACAATAAGAATACCTAATAGAAATCCTAAGTTTTCTTCTTGATTTTTTCAAAAAGGGTTTCCTTATTAAAATAATACGACTTTCTTCTTGAAAGAAAAACCATAGAGATATCTTATAAATTTTGTTGTATTTTATTAGGTATTTAGACACAGTTTTTTCTGTGTGCAGAAACATTTCAATGTTTTTCCACAGTAAAAACAGAGTACTGCTTCTGCAACATTTTTTCATGACTTATTCATAAAATTTTTTTATGTATGTACATATGTAATTTGCCAGCATTCCGCACGTAAAACTGAACAGAGTACCAGGCTTAATAAGTAAGGATAATTAAGTAAGATATTCCACTATACATTCAAGTCCTGACTGTAAACAAAATTTTCTACTAAAATGAAAAATTATTACAAAAAACAAAAGTTTAACTTTTTTTTTTTTTTAATCATCCCACAGTTGTTTGAAACCGATTTATTTTGGACATAATTCGGTATCTCATGAACCACTGAATATATCATAATGAAATTTCACAGAAGCAAAGCAGAGGTGTTTCTTAATAGAGGTTCGAACGATTAGCCGCCTAGGGTAAAGGGGGCTTCTGGGTGAGGTCACAAAGATGGGTACCTCGGGTATATAATTTTTTTGAAATGTCATAAAAAGTTAGGTTTTACGCAAAAGTTAAGGTTTTTTAAATTTAAGTAGACTTTGAAAATATATATAAAAAATGTGCTTACATATGTAGGTTGGGAGAAAATTGGCTTACAATTTTTTTTTTAATTTTGGCCGACCCTAACTTAGTATTTTTGGCGTGGTGTACTTATTAATGATCGGATTATTATTTTAAGACATTGGCTATATTCTTGATAAAATTTAGAACAAAATGTTTTTTCAGGATTTTCCTCAAAAAAGTCGTTTTCTTTTTTTGCTTATGTAATTTTAAAGACAACCTATAGCAAATGCGAATGATAGAAAAACTAGGTCAAATATTACAACGTTTCTCCCTCCAGCTCTATCCAAACATAGCCAATTTTGAAACAAAATTTTTAAATAATTGTTAAATTTCTCGGAGTGGAAAGCACCGATTATGAAAACGTAAAGGGATTTTTAATTGTTGGCAACTTACTCCCAAAAGGCAGGGAAATATTTCCGCGTTCCGAAATGAAATCAAGATCAAAAAAACAAAAATATCCCAAGAAGCTTAAAATGTTAAACAGCAGCCACAAAATTAAAGCTAGCCTCTTTATATATACATACATCAGTGATGCCGTTTGGCTACATTTTTCGTAACTTTTGAAGGCCCCACGTAACTATGTAAAATATTGTTATCAAAATTTCGAAACTTTTGGTACCTGACATAAAATAATGTAATATTTGTGAAATGTTTCATTACTGAAGACAAGAACTAAGTAGGTACACTCGTAGGCTAGTGGATAATGTACTAGTCTATCAGTCGGGAGGTTGTGGGTTTCATTCCCAACAAAGACTCTGGGTGTTTAACTACAACGAGTGAAGGTCTTTGCTATCATGATAACTATATTTGGTAACTACATATGATAAAAATTTAAGTTAGAATATAATCTGTAATTGTGTTGTAACATTTAATAAATAAATAAAGATAAGAACTACAGGGACAAGTCATGATAACAGTTTTTTCTTAAATTAACATATCGCACCCTAAATACAAAAGGGTCACAACTCAAAATACTAAAATTTTCAGTAGAGACAAAAAACTGTTTATGTAAAAATGATTGTAATATTTAAAGAAAATATTGATCCATTATGAAAAAATTCAATATTGAAGAAGGTTGGTTCTGCTATACTTTTTTTATTTTATATTATGTTTGCGAAAATAAAATAAAATTTTGATTTATGACTAAATATATTTCTCTTTAGTTCATCGTGCAGAAGCAACACACTTAACATAAAAAGAGACATGACTGTATTTTTCCAGTTAAGTAGATAATGATGTGAAAGAAATTTTTGAAGTAGTTAGTGATTAATTTATGGAAAAAAGTCAGTTTTGGAGAATTTTGAGTTGCGACTCTTTTATATTTAGGGTGCGATATCATTTTAATATGGATAACATAGCAATTGCATACTTGTATTTGTTATTCAATGTATTTTTTTTTTGTGAATTATAATAAGAATAAACCATAGTTTACTGTGCCAAGGTGACCAGTTAGTTTATTATATTTAAAAGAGCAAGAATTTATAAAGAAAGAACCAAAAAGAAGAAAATCAAATATTTTTACTGTTAAAGTTAAAGTTTGTTAATGCATTTATATTCAATTTTATCACAAAATATATATATGTATGTATATATGTACATACAAATATGAATTTATATTTAAAGCATAATTTTTATCATCTATATATGTATATACATATATTATAAATTTCGAAAATTGTCTATATGTACCATTATTTGAGATTTATAAATTTATGAGCAGTTGCTTGTAATTTTCAGTTCAGACTACCAATAGGAGACGACCAAAAAAAGACGATAAAATTTCAAAATGTAAATTTTTTAGTCTTGCCTTAATATTTTTAAAATAAAGAATCTGTTACTACGTTTATACGCAGCACTTATTCACAAATAAAAATATTGGAAATAGAAAATTTTGCTGTATAAACAGTGAAATAATTTTTTATTTGCGAATAGTTAACTCACGAAAATAATTCCTGATTAACGGCACTATTTGGAAATAACCCGTATGGCGTTGCCACTTCTTTTAAATATAAAATGTATTGTGTGAATTAATGGAAAATTTCCTCCCACATTGTAAAAACAATTATATATTATGTTCGATCACAACATGAAACATTTAAGAAAACAGCACTAAGCAACACAAACTTAAAAAATATATATATATATATATATATATATATATATATATATATATATATATATATATATAAATATATATATATATATATATATATATATATATATATATATATATAAATATATATATATATATATATATATATATATATATATATATATATATATTTATATATACATATATCGTTACCTTAATATAGAAAGGCCCTAACTCGTTTTTTTTTAATCAAGTTTTTTTTTTGCATATTTGGATAAAGGATCTTCTAATACATATATATAAATAAAATTAATTGTTACATCATTAAAACGCTAGAAGCATTTAATAAAAAATTGCGTTAAAAAATAATTCGCGACTACAAAACTATAATTTTTATTAAGTTTTTTCCTTCTCTTGTAAAGTAGGAAAAATAATAGTTAGGGCCTTTCTATATTAAGGTATCGATATACATATATATAACTAGGCTACGTATAAACGTGGTATAATACATATAAGATAAAATTGTTTCAATTGCTATTGTGTCTATTTTGATTGAAACTTCTTCAAAAAGAAAAAGGGTTGAAACATTTTTAAATTTAATATCAAAATTATTTGAATTTTTTTTTTGGGTTTTCTTTGTCATTTGTAAATGAAACAGACAGATGATGAGAATTTTCGCCCGTGCAATTACCTCCCTACAAGAACAATGACGATCAATTAAGCAGTCATTTGAGTGTCACTGATGAGAGAATTTTTCTCATTCTGTATAAGAAAGTTACCATCATTTTATTAAGGGCAATGACTACTCAAACTGGATGAAAAAACCCCTCAGAGCTGATGCAGAAACAAATTCAATATTTTTATATTTATTAAAATACATTTTAAAATTAGTTTATACATATTAATTTAATATATAATTTTAGATATTTAAATATTTTTATTCGCTCAATGATGACTTCGTAGGCTTTTTTGAAATTCAATTGCTCCCTGCTGTCCTAATTTCAGCTCTACCTCTTCCGCAGCCACAAGGTCCTTCAAGGAAAGAATGCTGGCGACTCCATGTTAACACATTCTACATTTTTAATAACTTTTTTATGCACCAAACTACTTTTTACATTTATTTTCTTTTCATATTTATTTTAATATTTTAAAAACACGCGGATATACATATTTTCCAATTTACGACTCAATTTTCAGTGGCAGAGTTGTATTTTACAAAAAATTCAACTCTGCTACGCACATTAATTTTTTTATTTTTGTGTATGTATGAGTTTTCATTGTTCATGTGTTAGTTTCAATCATCCATTTCTTGTAGGGCTGTTTACTTATATTCGCCCGGCCTGTGCAGGTTTGCTTGATCAAGACATGTCCTAGGTGAATTGAAAACAATAACTTTGACATTCTATGACCATAGTTGACAACTCATACATACATATGTCTTTTTTTTTGTTTTAAATAGAAGTAACACTCAGGCAATTAATGCCTATATTAAATGTGTTACTTCCTTCGGAAAGGGATAGTAGTAGATAAGACAGATGGTTAGTGTGATAGTAAAGCTTCGCATATGGCAACACTGCAATTGCACGTTATGATTATTTTTAGAACAGTATTGCAGCGCCACTGGTCTTATTTAGGCGAATTAGTTTGAAGCTAGCATAGCCAATTTATAATTATTTTACTTCGCCGACGATTTAGTGCTATGTGGTAATACCGGCGAAGAAGGGCGCTGTGATATGCATTATTATAAAGAAAAATTAATACATATCAGAAAAAATGATGTCGCCACGCCTGAGATTTGAACTCGTGACTATTGCTTAGTAGTCAACGTGCTAACCACTTAAGCTACAGCACCCCCTATGATTTAAAAATATGAAATAATACGGAAATTATTTTTAGATATTTTTGAACCTGTTTACAATTGTCGTTAGGATATTCGCCTACGAATGTACTTTGTTCCCATCATATCTAGAACTTTGTTGCATTTTCGTATTTATTTATTTATTTGCTGTATTTTTCTTTGTTATTTACTAAAACTTGACGGACCAAACATACTCATGAGCCGACACCCTTGACGCCTACATAAAATTACTCAGCCGCCACTGCTCAATGTTCTTGTACTGTTAAAATATTTGGCACTAGTAAACAAAAAAATTGTTATCAATTATTAATTCTAAAAATCGTTTTGCTTAAAAAAATTCTTTTAAAAACTTTAATAAAAAAATATAGAATATTTAACATACATACATACATATGTATGTAGTATTTCATTGTAGTAATTTATTTGAAGTGTGAAGGTGTGGAGCGGAGATGTAATGTTCCGTAAGATTTTGTCGCAATCACATAAATTCTCATTTGATTTCTTTCTTACAGAATCCAATGCAAATCTCAAGACTTGTGTATTAGTGTGAAAAGGTTTTAATATATACAAAATATATACTGATGTATGTATGTACCATGCATTGACGTAGAAAGGACATTCTGAGGGTTGCTATATTTTCAGTATATTATTCCCCTAGACACTATGTGTGTATGTCTGTCTACCTACGCTAATACATTTAATATATAAAATCATTATATTTTTTTAACTTAGCATGATATTCCAAAGGCGGATCTCGTGCTTTAATTATTGGGCATCGCAAGTTTGAAAGTTATGTCAGAAAATTTGCATAAATTGCCGTAATGAGCAGAAGACGCAAATGATTATTTATCTATGTTATGTCAGAAAATTTACATAAATTGCCGTAATGAACAGAAGAAGCAAATGTTTATTTATCTAACATGCTTAACATCTAAAGTGTCTATGTCAACGTTGTCTGGGATATCATTTCCCTGACAGACTCTGTAGTATGTCACTAGACTCTGCGTATGTCACTAGAACTACATAGATGGATTTAATCTCATTATTAAGAGTTTTAACTAAACCCAAATAGCTGCCATTTTGTGGACAACCATTTTTTACAATTTTTAACAAGCTTCTGTTTGGTATTGACTCTGGTAGTAGACTGCTTAAAACAAGTCCAACGACGAGAATTTATTATCTATTTTAGTAAATTTAACCTCATACACGGTGGAAAGTCATACGCCATAGGCTAGTACACAGGCGAAATCTGGATGCCTGTTGACTTCCAGTTTTAGTTTTATATACTTACGTACTCATATGGAGCCATATTTTCTCTATTACTCGTTAAAAAAAGAAATATAAGAATCCGATAGGGATGGACAGCTAAAGTCGGAAAGGTTAGCCCCTGAAAGAGCTCCACGTTTTTCAGGAAATATTTGTTTTAAAATAAGCTTTAATTCACCTGCATACAGCAGTAATACAAAATGTGGCACAATTGGGCCATTTGTGGAATAAGAAAAAAGTTTTGTCTGATTTTTAAGTTTTGTAGAGAAACAATTTTAAACTTTAAAATTGATTTAAAAAAATAGCTTATTTTTAAACTTTACATATGGGAGTCAAACGTATATTTTGGAAAAACATCTTAAATATATCTTATATACATATATAAAAACATCTTAATTTTAAGGGCCGATGTTGAATGTGAGTCACACCTAAACGTCAAGTTTTTTTCTGCATTTAATATGACATTTCTCAATTTCAGACTAACTCCATTTGAACATTCGGCACATAACTCGGCACATTAAAGCTGAAAGTTCATATCACGCGTCCTACGCGCACGCGCTTTCTATGCTTTTTATACTTTATACGCGTTCTATACTTTTCAAACTTCAAGTTACATGCAACGCTTTTAACGCGCCAAGTTTTTGTTTTGAGCAGCTGTAGTATAAATGAAATAAAAACAATTTTTGCTAAAATAGAGAGTGAAATAGCAATTTTAAAATAGTTTTTTGAATTCACTAAGTTTATGCACATAATATTTTGTGCAAAAATCATTAATTAGCTTCTGAATTACAGTTGTTTAATAAATTGATATAATTAAATAAACATAACAGAGATGAGACTAAGTACGTAAAAGTAATCGACAACTAAAATGAAAATTTTTTGATGAAAGAATTGTTGTAAAAATTTATTTTAATGAATTTTATACTTCAAAATATTTGTAAACTTTATTACAAAATGCTTTTTTTTTAAGAAAAAACCATTTTAATACAAAAATACATAAAAAAGTAATCAATGACACAAACATATTTATCGATAGCATTGTAAGAATATAATTTACCATCCTTGGCTATGGAAACAGCTGACATTTTTTTATGGCGCTTGCGAAGCGTAGAAAAGTAGAAAGTAAACCTACTTCATGCGTTCTATGCGTCTTAAGCATTCTATGCGATGTGCTTGTAACTTGTCTCATACAATTACACTTATCTTACTTTTTTGACAGACGCGTGTAAAGCGTGTGCGCATAGAACGCGTGGTATGAACTTTCAGCTTAACGGCATAGAACTTGAATTATGTCTCAGCGTCATCGAAAATTTTGAGCATCGGATGGAGGTGAGCCGCCGAGGTCGCGGCGGTCATTTGGCCGATATTTTGTTCCATAGATAATTGAACCATACCAATATTATCAAAATAAAAAAAATTACAATAATTTCCTAAATAATTTGTGTGAATATCATCAACGGCCCTTAAAATTTAACCATCCTTTTTTTACCAAAAGTACCCAGGCGTTCCAATTAATAACTTGTGTAAGAAGTTTTTATGATTTGAAAAAATAGCGTGTAGTTTCTTATGTAAGCTTTTTTCCAAATGCGATTAGGCATTGAAAAAGATAACCAGAAAGTAATTTCGCTATAACTTCTTGAAAAATGGTACAAACTTTGTACATTAAATTTGGCTTAAATTAAGTTGTACGATGTTTTATAAAATGGCGTGTGTGCTCGAAAATTACGATAGTGTGAATTAGAAGTATATTTGTGTGACAGATTTTTTGACAGGTATGTACGATTTGATTGATAATCTTTTGAAAAAGTTTGGCACCTACATTGAACCGATTTTCTGAGTAGGACAGAATTCTGTCAGATTTTTTTTGTGATTGACTCGTACGATTGTTTAGGATAGTGAAACCTGGTCTAGACATATGAAATATGTTTTGTTTTGTTTTGGAGTTATCAAAGGTATCAAAAGCCTTTGATAGGGCCTAAATAAAAAGCCCTAAATAAAAAGCTAAAAATGCATCACTGGCGTATATATATTGATGGTCTCAAGTAGAAATGCCCTAACTCGTATTTTTACGAAATTGAGTTTTTCATTAAATTCTATTAAATTTTTACCTTCTCCTGTAAAGTTACAGTTATTTGAGTTAGGGCTTTTCTATTTGAGACCAACGATGTGTATGTACATATTTAATACATACATATGTATTTATGTATATGTAGACAATGCGAAAGGCCGCCTAAAATATTTTGGCAATGTTGAACGGAAGAATTTAGAAAAACTGTTCGCTCTAATAAAAGCCATATACCCAATTAACCTATTAATTATTTTGTTTTTGTTTTTATTTAAACATACAATAGCCTTGTTCACAACCTTGTGGAAATGGTCTTGCATCGTAGCATTTAAAAATACTATTTGCTTCACTTCTATAAATATGCAATACATAAATGAGCCAAGTATTTAAAAAAAAATATTTGAAAATTGTCCAGTAATAGATCTCTATGATCTATATTGAGTTATATGCAAGCCTGCGTCTGTTACGGTGTAAGTTTGATAAATCCGAAACTTCTCCTATTTCCAGCACAGTAACTTCCGGCGCAATACTGCTCCCGTTAAATGTTATCTATTATTGGAACCGCCCCAACCCCAAAGGCAAATTCGAAAGAAATATTTATTTTTTTCTTCGTCTTTATTTGCCGTCAACATGTCTTAACAATGTATACATTATTTTTAATAATGCTTTTTTATATCAAGTTTGACTTTTATTAAGTACCCTTTTACAATAGACAATAGGGGTTGAAGAGGTGTGTATTTCATGACATGTTGATGTCTAATGTAGACGGGCACTTAAGGTGAAAATACATAACACGCTTTGAATAAGTCAATGCAAGCTTTGTACACTTTGTACTCTTTAAACGCATCAAGTTACATTACACGCTTTACAGACTTCTTGTTTAAATCAGCTTTAACAAAATTTGTTGACTTCAGCACGCTTTTTTTTATTTTTATAATTATATATATAAATATATAATTTTATAATTATATATAAAACTTTATTTTTTTTTAATTCTTCTATTATTCTGGAGGAACCATTTGAGAAGAATCTATATAAAATTACACATAACGCGTGAAAAGTTGAAAGATAACCAACTTCATGCTGCAAACGCGTTGCGAACTTCCTTATGTATGAAAATACTATATTCCAACTTTATTTGACAGAAGCGTAAAATCCGTTGAAGCGCGCAAAGCGTGGTATGTACTTTCGACTTCAGGGCTCCGAGAACGTTGCAGGCACTGCTAGTATACTATTAAAACTTACAGAAAGATATGACATTGAAGCAACATCGGAGCTTATACGGTGGAATAAGCTCTCACTAATTAGAATTTAAAGCTTTCTTAGCCCTAACTCTCAGTTTTGCCAAAATTTCTATAGAAAATAATTCTCTCTTTATCATTCATCTCTGAATTTCGCGTTTTGCAACAAGTGTTGCAAATAAAAATAAAAAAACCCTTCACAATTTATAGAAAATGTTTACAGTTGCACAAATTTACAATCTGAAATGCACAAAATTGTGAATAGGGCTAATATGTTTATATCTCTGTCTTAACAAGTGTCGAAAAACATTAAATGGGCAATTTGTGGGACTGCCCACATAATAAACAGAAATATTAGCCTAAAAATAAAACTTAAAAAAATCAAAAACCAAAATGCATCTTAAAACAACATCATAATGCAAAACAATTCAAAAATAAAATGTTTGAAAAGATTTGCTAAAATTTGAAATGCTGCCAAAAAATATTGCTGAGTTAATTCTCATTTACCAACCGAAAAGAAAAAATCAAACTTCAAGCGACATTATGACACTTTAACAACAAATAATGACACTTTAGTGGCAGCACAAAGCCATTTACAATAATAGAAAGGAGATAAAAATATTTTGAGTTTTTTTGCCATGTTTAAGCAGCAACATCAAATGCAACATCTTAAAAAAACAGAAAAAATGTCACACAAATGGCAGATGAAAAACGTTTATTGAATCTTTCTATTAAATAAAGCGTTAAATAAAATTTTAGGTTTTTGTTTTTTATAAAGATTTCTTTTTATAATAAATTTTGGCAATAAAATAATATTAATACTCTTGTTAATGTCTAACATTTATCAATTCGAGTTTTCGCATAAACGACAAGAAATAAATCATTTGCTGAAACTACTATTTTTCTAAATTCAGTAAAATCGCAAAAAATCGCCCGAGCGCCAAACTAATCTAACTTGAAAATCACCACGTTTGACATACATATGTGTGTACTGTATCTGACAACTCGGGCTATAAACGGCTGGCAAATGCAAAATGTTCGAATAAAAACTAATTTCAAGCAACATTAGAAAACAATTTTTAATAAGAGCAACGTTACACTTTAATGAATTGTTGTTCAACGCATCGTTGTTTTATCTTTAATTACATTCAACAATTTGTAATCATTCATGTCAATTTCTTGAAAATTTTAAGGGAACGTTGAAAAAAGTACCATATTGTACAACCATATCGAATTTTCTAAATTAAATACATACATATGTAGTTATTTAATCTTCGGCTAATTTCTAATAAAATTTGTGTTTATTTGATTTCTTTCAATTGAACATTCTTTTTTTGCTTTTTAAAAACTTGGCACGCGTAGTTGATTTATTTGTTATCTGTCTACGATTTATGTTTATATTTTAGCTGCTTTTTAGTTTTCTTTGAAAACAAAAGATTTATTTATTTTTTGAAATACAAAGTTGAAAGCAACAACTTGGTTGAAAATAAACATATTTTTTTTATTAACAATAAAATTTTCTTAGATTAGTGTAACTTTTATTAGGATATTTGAAAATAATGTTTAAGCGCCACTGTTGCCAGAAAATCTATATCTAAACATCTAATAAAACTGTAACATGAGTTTGCCTGTGTTCGCATCACGTAAAAACTACTAATTAAATTTTAATAAAATTTTGTGGGAAAGTAGCTTAAAAGCTTAAGCGGTTCAAATATAGGATACTTTTTCCTGTAAAAATATCTCCTTTCCAAGAGAAAATATGGATAAAAAAGGAAAACAACCAAATTTTACCCATTTATTAGTACTGCAGCATGCATTCCCTATTTTTGTAAACGGGAATTTGTTTTTTGTATATATGCAAATATATACACCAAATCGCATCACTATAAAAGTAATACCCCGTCTTCACTAGCTATCAATTTGAACAAAACATAAACATGAAGCTGGCAGAGCAACGGAATTAATTTGTGCATGTTGTTATAGGTGACGAATGTGTGTTTATGTCATTTTCTGTTTAAATATAATTTCTGTTTTCCAAAAATGTTGTTTGAATGCTTATTGCACAGCAGATAGTAGGAGCTAGAGCTGGCAAACTATCGATAGTGTTGTTTTCATTAGACTATCGATAGTTTTTTTTCTCGATAGCGATACTATCGTTGAAAAAATAAATTAATAAATTAGCAATTAGTTAGTTGTAAATGAAAATTCACCATTAGAAATAGACTCATTGCAGTACTGGAAGGTAAATTATATAGTTAATTAAGCACTTTATACAGTGTTATATCTATTCACAAAACAATTCTGATCAGATGTCACTCACAAAGTCATGTGCTTTACGTTACTTATGCATACCAGCAACTTCAACAGAATCTGAAAGAATGTTTAGCAAAGCCGGAGCCATTATTTCAGATAGAAGATCTAGTTTAAAGCCAAAAGAATTATAAAAAATTACGACTATAAAATAATTCCTTGGACAGCCTACATATGCACAACATATGTAATATACGAGTACATAGTATTTATAGTGTATGTAGAAATTTTTTTTAGAAAATTGATCTCAAAATGCGTTGTAAAAAATTAATTATAAATGGGTTTTTGTTTTTATGCTAAGTTTTATGTGCTTCTTATTTTTGTTTTTTTTTGTTGTATTATCCTTTTTTAATAAAACAACTCTGGACTTATCTTAAGATCGTTTAATATATTAGTTTTCTTTTATTAAATTAACTCAAATAATTTCAAAACTTGATCAATTAAGTTGATGGAGTTAATAATACAGAATACTTTGTCATTTAAAATATGGAACCTAACATTCCCAAAAAATTCGATACTATCGATAGTATCGATAGTTTTCTATCAAACTATCGAAAATATCGAATGGCGAGACTATCGATAGTTTGCTAGCTCTAGTAGGAGCACCATTGAGCACCAGATGGCGCTGTTCGCAAAAACTACTGTCAACCTAAAATACAACAACAACGTCATTGTCATGTTGTAAAAAAGTTTTTATAACAAATGTTTTTGTTTTAACAACCATGTTAAGACTTGGAAATAACGTTAACATGAACAGTCTATATTTAATACTAACATGATGTTAGTGTTTATCATTTTATTTCTAATGTAGACTGGGGGTAACAGTTGCTTAGTTTATGTCTAATGTAGACGGGGTTACCCCGACGTCTTGACATAGTGTCTATACCTGATAAAAATTTGTCTTGGTACATAACAAAACGACGGCAGAAGCTGTTCATATCAGCGTATAGGAGAATACGTATTATATTTATTATCATGACAAAACGTTGTTTGTTTTTTATCGTTGCAGGTTCTCATAACTTGTTTTGTTTTTGTCTCAATAAAATTGCAAATTATTTAAAGTATAGCGAAGTGGATTTGCACGCTTGATATTTTCGCGCTCCATTTAAAACTCGAAAATTCATTATAACGTAATTTTTTGATTTTTTGAAAGATAAAAGCGGTTTAAAACAATTGGTAATAAAAATTGTAGCATTTTATATTTTAACACCTGAATTCTTAACAAGGAAAAGGAATGTTAAACAAATTGGGATTTTTTAAAGTTGGCTACCCTGCCTTTGTTAACCACGGGGCTTTCAAATTCTTATTGACGTACATATCTATACAAGGATGATGCCAAGGTATATTTATCTTACTAGGTAGTGTCGTCCGCCCAGCTTATTTAGTAGTTCGACATTCAAAAGTTGTATGTGTTAAGAAATTTTATAGTGCAGAAGTGAGAAAGCTATAAAACACATACACGCCTTTCAATTTTCTTCTATGTTTTTTGACATTTCGAACTACAAAGCAACAACAAAATACAATGTTGTTCTTGTATTGTTGTAGGGACGCCAATACCTGTTTACTTTTTTCAATCAGTGCTTTGCACTCGGAGAAACTTTAATTTAATTTATCACCCAATTTTTCTTTTATTAGTATTTGCTATAAGTTGCCTTTAAAATAGTTTAAAAAAGTTGACTGGCATCGAAGTTTGTTTACCCTACCACCAGCAGCCATACTACCTTTTTGGGTAAAAACTTGAAAAAAAACGATAGTTTTTACGTTTTTCAGTTTTCAGAGGTTCGTAACTCTTTAACAAAAATAACTTGATACTATTTTTTTTTTAATTTTATCAAAAGTACAGCCGATCATAAATAAGTCCTCCAACGTTTATTTCTCGCACTAAATACTACCCTAATAGTATAGATTAAATACTTTTGTGTATTGAGTATTCATGTTTTCAAACCACTGTGCAAGGCTATACTGTATTGTTACAGATAACATGGGATAATAGGTTTGAAAATAGAGAGCAAGGTTACAATATAAGAAAGGTAGGTGGCATAAGTGAAAAGTGATATACATAGTTATTTGATAGAAGGTATATAATGTAAAAGGCCGTAGCAAATAAAAGCTCTTATTTTTATTTTTGGTTGTTGAGCTTGAATCAAATGTTTAAGGGCCAAATTCATAAAAAATATTTTCAGTTTATAAAAGGTTTTTTAAAGAAATTTTTTTTAAACCTTTTATAAATCAAAAATATTTTTTATGAATAAGGCCCTAAAAGTAGTTCTGAATCTCCTGATTATTACAGTTGTCGCAGTCGTTTTCCGACTACAACTCTTTTGTAGTAGATTAAAGATTAGATTAATCTAGTAGAAAATTGTTGTAGTCGAAGCGAGTCTACGACAAACGTAATAAGTCTGGATAGTTCATGTTAATTTTTAGATATTATTAAATATTTTTAAAGTAAAATGGAATATTAGTTCTACAAGATTTTAAAAGGATTTTTCAACAATCTACATTTTTCGTTACACTTTTTTTCAAACCATTTTCTTTTTTGTTTTTGCAAATTACCTTGATGTGTTATAATATAAAATGCCGATTTAAAGTTTAAAGGTAAAAAATCACAATTTATGCCTTCATTCTCTGGTATTAAAGCTTCGTTGTAATAGATTTGAGTCTTTTCGATGTGATCGAGTTCCGAAACAGTTACTTGATAATAGTTGGGGCGATAAAAATAGCAAAGGTCCTCCCAAGTAGCTTCGGGAGCTTCAGGTTTATCCGCATACCAACCAAAATTCATAATGAATTTTATTATTATTGATTTTGGTTAATCAAATATTCAGTTTTTATTACAAACACACACATACACACATACAGCAAATTTAAAATAAAGACACTTTAAATTTAGATTAAAATTATTTCTTGTAATCAAATTTTAGAAAATATTTTTTTTGTTTGATATAAAATAAAATAACAAATAAATAGTCCATTAAATAAAATTTTAAATATTTATTTGCTTATTTATTTTTTTCATTGATTAAAAAAAGGATTTCAATTCTCTTAAGAGACACTCACACTTATTTTTTTATGTAATTTCTTCTTTTAATTCTATTAGAAATTTCTGAAATTTGGTTTTGCACTTAATTAATATTTTTTTATTTTTACGTAATAGTACGATATGTAAACTTTTGATTTGTTTTTTGTAGGTATATACACATGTGAAAATACTCTTTGTTAAGTATTTTAAACACTTTTTGTATTTTATTTTTGTATCAACAAAAAATATCCTTAAAAATCCCTTTGTAATAAATGGATATTTATTGCTCTTTAGGATTTTTAATTGATCATCTTTGTGCTCAATTAATGGAAATTTTAATTAATTTATAAAGACCGTCAATACGTCCAAGCGTTTTAACGTCCCGTTTTCGATTGAGCTTTCGTAATTCCAATTTTAAATTAGGGTCTATCTATTGATCGATCGAAAAAAATATTCATTCGGTCTTCTGAGTTGGAAATGAGGTTGCAAATGTAAGAGCATTTAAATGTTGGACTTCGCTGCTGCTGCTGTTGCTGCCGCTGCCAACTTACACTTCCACCCAAATATTCAATTCTTTGAATCAAATCCATTAAACACCAATCCATTCAACAATAACGAACGTCTTTAGTGCGTCTTTAGGTGTGTATATGTGTGTGTATTCTGCAAAGTTTTTCTATATGTGTATGCGTGTTTTACCAAAAAAAAAAAAAAAAAATAAAAGCTTTAAATTGGAAAATTCTCATTTCTTTATACATAAATTGTTTTTCAAAAATTTTTACTCTGTCAATGAAATTCTTTTGTCGCAATTTCTTTCGCGCAATTTGCAGAAGTTGAAGAAGCATGAAAAGCAACTACAACACAAAATCTCTTGAGATTATCAGGCTAAAAACTTATCCATGTAGTTGTGGTCTTTCGAACACCAACATTGTGTTAAAGATTTATGATCTTTACTCTTTTTCATTGAAAAGAATTATTTAGTGTTTTTACTGCAGCATATTTTAACATATTTTTTCTTTCAATTTTGTACCTATAACTTAATTTCTCAAAAATTTTGAGCATATAATTTGCGAATTTCGTAAGCAAAGAAAAAAAAAACACTTAAAGAAATATAAAAAAACAAGGTGCAAAAAATACATCGATCGTCAATCGTTTATCGATCATTAAAAGGAAATGTGAAAATTATTAGAGCGCAATTTGTGGCTTTTATGCCAGTGCATCTATGTGTGCAGGTAAACGGATTTGTCTCCAATAAAATTTTCACAATTTTCAATAAAATTTGTTATTTTTAGGTTTAAGAAATAATTCTTGTGTTTAAAAAAAAATAATAAATAATATTGTTTAAAAGTGTTTGAAATTTTATTGTAAAATTTCAATATTATTTTAAATCAAATGATTAAAACTATTTAAGAAAATTTTGTTCCTTTCATAAGAATTCATTTATAATAGTTGCTTCAAAAATATATCATAAGTCGCGGTATCCTACTATACAAAAGGGTTTTTTCTTGAGTGGGTAGAAAGTCTAGTGATGGCGAAAGGAAAGGAAAAGCTTGCAGGTTAAATAGAACTAAACGAAATGGGGCTTTGCAAGTGGTATAAAAAAAATTATATTTTTAACATGCATTAGGGGCATTTCCCACAACGAATGTAAAGAATATGCTTATCGAATCTGGGTTTCCATCCATAACAGAGCGTAGGTACTCCAGTGATCTTAATCTCATTCCAAAACTTTTTACATCCAATAATAAAAACCTCTTTAAACAACTCAATAATATTATTATACCATCAAACAAAAAAGAACTTGTAAAAAACAATCTCCTTTACACAGGAGTGTGCAATATGTTAGCAGACTTATTTATACCCAACCTTCGCCCTCTTTTACTTAAAACAAACTTAGAGCCATGGTGGTTATTAAAACAATCATCTTTTGTTCTCGATCTTCTTAACTTCCCAAAAAATACTTCTTCGCCTTTTCCAGTCTATTAAAAACTCTTCCTCTTACAAAGATTGGAAGTTTATTTTCACAGATGGTTCAAAAACTGACTTGTTTACCTCATTCGGAATTGTTGATCAAAACTTATCAGTCTTATATGTATCACGGTTTTTTGGAACCTCACTGCAGCGTATTTACGGCAGAAACACTATCAATTAAGATTGCTGCTGAACATTGTTCTAAGCAGAGAGGACGTTTTATTATATGTACCGATAGCAAGTCAACTATATCTGCTGTACTTAACGTCAAAAATTCAGGACGTTTAGTCTCTCAAATACGCAATCTTTTAATTAAAAACCCTAACAAACTACGTATAATGTGGGTCCCAGGCCATACAAAGATATCAGGAAATGAAGCGGCAGACCTTACTGCTGGGAATGCAAAAAAATATCCTCTTCAAACATTTTATACACAGAAGAATATTGACCTGCAATATGTAATCAAAAATCACCTTAAAGCCAATAAAGACAGTGACTGGACAGCATATAACCATCATTACAAAATATTCAACCCATTTGGCAATCCGTATTCCCCTCAACTGCTACTAGAAGAAATGTTAATTATCACCAGACTTAGACTTGGTCATACTCTTATCACTCATCAACACCTATTATCCAATGACAATAAGCCAATTTGCAACATCTGTAATTCACCACAGTCTGTTGAGCATATCCTAGACATAAGTCCTAAATATTATCCCCAGAGATTATCAACGTTCGGAACATCTACACCTACACCTAGCTCTTTACTTGCTGACCCATCTCATCATAATATACAACAATATACAATTTTATTAAGAAATGTAAATTATTAAATATGATTTAATTTATCCCTTAAATTTATAAACCAAATCTATATTATACTTAGAGTCGAAGGCCTCAGTTGCTCGTACACTCTTTTTTTCATTATATGATATCATTCACTGTATTATATAATTCTAATAAAATAAAAAAATAAAAAATATTTTTAACATATCGATATTTCAGCATACTGATAATTTTTTCAGTCTTAATTTTAAATGTTATCCCAAAAATTTGTTAACAAAAACTGTAATTTATTAATTTTATTTAATAAAAAAATATTGCAAAATATCTAAGAAGCCTTTCATATATTGGACGAAACACTCGTTATTTCGTACCAAGTTTCTTTTCGAAAATTAAATAACATAAACTAAACTTAATTTTTATTGCATATTATGGTTCAAGTAGAAATAACAGACATTCCTATATTTTATGAAACACGATTTCATTCATGTAACGATATTAGCCTTAAGGATCGTTTCAAATAATTCGCATAGCATCGGTTTTGAATGACAACCCACAATAAAAAGTCTAAAGCGGTCAAAATACAGCTCTAAGGCGGCCAATTGACATCTTCAAGACGGTAGATACCAAACTTAATTAAAAAAACGGCATTAGTTTGTTATTTTGTTAATCAAGGAACATTTATCAGGTGGTCTCACTACGGAGGGGAAATATTAAAACGAACTTTTTAAAATTTTTTATATGAAGTTTGACACTAAATCCAATTAAAAAAGAAATTAATAATTTTCTCCGAAAGGGGAAATACCTTCGTAGTGAGGTCACCTCATAAATGTGCCTTGATATTGTTAAACAATAAATGTCATGTGTCAAATTGCTTTTTGGGATTGCCAAGGTATACTTATACAGGTAAAACTATCAGAACAGTCAAGGCGAGAATTTATTTAGGTGAAAATTTAAAATTTTTTTATATTCCCTACAATTTTTCCCCTTAAATGATATTTTAACTGTCAAACTTCATATACAAATTTAAAAATGTTCGCCTTAATATTTCCCCTCCGTAGTGAGGCTACCTGTTAAATGTGTCTTGAATATATACAAGGCAAATTCAAAAAAAATTTTGCGCGACTATGTCAAAATATTTTACTAAAATACCAGTCGTAAAGTAGCTTTGGGTTGGGGAACACGTGCGCGTGTCATTGTCATTATCGCTTAAAGTCAATCAGGCCGTCCTTGTTGCTCGGCCTTCGAGTGAATAACGTCTCACTCACACTGACTGGTTGGTTTTCCCGAATAGCTGTACTGTATTGGTGGTTGCTTTAATTAACCACGTGTAATCGTTTTGGTTTCGTGTATAACCTATTAATTTTAATTAAATAAGTCGGACATTGGAGGAGCACTATTTTGAAAACACAATTTTTTACTGGAGAAGAACCATTAAACTCAATTTTTTCACTGGAGGAGAACCATTAAATTCAAGTTATTTTCACTGGAGGAGCACCATCAAACTCATTTTAAATTTTAACTAGCTGAATTTGGAGTCTCACTTCCTATACGCTGCAGATTTTGGAGGAAGCTAAGACCTGTCGCTTTGGTCTCGTACCTTTGTTATTTACAATTTTTTTTGGCAGAATCCAAAAAGAAAAATAAAAACAACATGAGGTGTGTTCGAAACTTGGATGAATTTCCGTAGAATATCCTGCATCCTTTGAATATTTAATTCCCCTTTAGTTTTTACGTTTATTAATTTTATGCAATTTTACGCCATTTTATTTTATCTCAATATAAAATGTCAGGTGGACCTTTGCAAATAGACATAATTTTTTAATAAACAAAAATAAAAACTCAATTGGATCAATATTTTTTATTCATAGAAAATTAAGTTTATCTGCACCTGTTGTTATTATTTGAAAACAAAATTTTATATTAAAAGAGGATTTAACTAAAAACTATATTAATTTTATTTTCATTTTGCAAAATACACTGTTTCTAATATTTTTTAATATGTATTTTCGAATATAAAATTTAAAATATATTATAAAGTTTCTTTTCATTCTTTACAGAAGGTTGCTTAATTTCAATGTACAGGAAGGGTGGTGCTTTATTGGATACTGAGTCTTGAATTTCAAAATTGGTGATGAACATCGCATATCTATACATACAATAAAACAGTAACTCATTTAGTATCCTGATTCCAATATAGGATATTTTTTTTTTCGCAAAAATATCTTATTTTTAAGAGAAAGTGGAGAAAAAGCTGTGAAAGTACGCCGATTTTTTTTTGCCGATTTAAAGGTACTGCATACTTTAAGGCATCTTTTATTTTGGAAAGCGTTATATTTTAAACAGCGCTGTTTTAAAATAATGACAAAATTTGAATTACTTACTGCCAAATAGCCAATTGAATAAAATTTGTATTTGATTTGTATTTTTACTTTATGGAATTACATTGTTATTAAAATATTTTAAACACCTTTTACAGAGCCTTACAATAATTTTTAGAATTTTATCCAGGGATGGGTACCTTTATTTAAAGCAAATACGTAAGAGTCTTAAAATTTGGTGTGGATTACTTTCAAAGCAAAATCGAACAAAATATTGTCAGGACGCACACAACTTGTGTGGGCAAAGCTAGTCTTATATAATTTGCGATGCAAGTTGAATTCGCATGAAAACGCAGGGATTCCAGAACATGAAAAAAATTTGGCAATTTCAAAAACATGTGAGTGGGCGATAGATAGGCATAGAATTGAGTAGTAAAGTGTGTTTTTTATAGAGGTATAGAACTTTAAGTTGGCATTACTATTCAAGATGGCAAATGATTTAACAGCTGTCAAGTGATTTATTCTCAGTTTGGTTTGGCAATTCATCATGAATAAACTCACGCCTGAACAGTAAGGCGTAGATTCGTCGAATGGGCTCAAAACGAGATTACCGTTGTTCCCGATTTTCATAAGCGAATTTTGTTTAGCGATGAAGCGCACTTCTGGTTGAATGGCTACGTCAACAAACAAAACTGCCGCATTTGGAGTGAAGGTAATCCTCAAGTGTATGTCGAAACACCGTTACATCCAGAAAAACTGACTGTTTGGTGCGCTTTATGGGCTGGTGGAATCATTGGTCCGTACTTTTTCGAAAACGATGGTGGCCAGAACGTGTGATCGGTATAGAGCCATGATTACTAACTTTTTCATTCCTGAATTGAATAACCATGATGTCCAGGAGATGTGGTTTCAAAGAGACGGCGCAACATGTCACACAGCTCGTGCCACAATATATTTATTGAAAGACACGTTTGGTGACCTCCTAATTTTACGTTTTGGACCTGTGAATTGGCCTCCAAGATCTTGTGATTTAACACCGCTAGACTACTTTCTGTTATGTAAAGTCATTGGTCTATGCGGATAAGCCACAAACGCTTGACCATTTGAAGGACAACATTCGCCGTGTTATTGCCGAAATACGGCCACAAATGTTGGAAAAAATCATCGAAAATTGGACGTCCAGATTGGACTACATCCGCGCCACCCGTGGCGGTCATATGCCAGAAATCATATTTAAAATGTAATGCCACAAGATTATCTTTCGGATAAATAAAATTCATGTCAATCAAATAATCCATCGTTGTTTTATGGCAACTTAAAGTTCTATACCTCTATAAAAAACATCCTTTACATAAACGACCTAGTTCACTTGAGCTAATCACTCAACTGACCTAAGTGAGCTGATCACCACATTGAGCTCATATCAATTCACATCAGCTCACTAGTTCAGTAAACGCACTAGTTCAGTCCACTCACTAGGTCAGTTAGCTCACTAGTTCATTCAGCTCACTAGTTTAGACAGCTTACTAGTTCAGACAGCTCACAAGTTCAGTCAGCTTATTAGTTCAGTGAACTCAGTAAGCAAACATAAAAATTTGTTTTGTATACTAAGCTCAGACAGAGTTGTTTTACAAAAATTCCACTGACCTTTTGAGCAAATGAACTAAAAGAACTAAAAGACCGACCTAGTTCAGTAAAGTGGTCTGAACTAATACGATCGCTCATTTTAATGAAAAAACTAGCGCAACTCGATATTAAAAACAGCCTTAAAAATTAGGCTTTACTAAGGCTAATAAAGTGTTACTAAATAATAAAAGATGTAACATTAAAAGAAAAAAGTCATTAAAAAATTTAAATAAAACTCGAAATGGTGCTTTCAAATATTTTTAAATAAGAAGAATATTTTTCCAAATCCAAAAAGAAAAAAATTAAAACATTTGGTTAAACACAAGCAAAACAAACATGTTAATTAAATTTATGATTTATGATCATTTTACCCAAAAAAAAAAAAACGGCAAAAAATGCATTTTAGAATTTCTGCCCACTATAATTATAAAAAAAATCACTTAAACACTTCAAATTTTTCAGTCTGATGGATTAAACATATGCGTTACAAGAATATAAAAATTATATTTACGGAAAAAAACGATCAAATAGAGAAGAACTGACTCGTATAAAACAAACAACTCATGAACAAAAAATGTTAAAAAAAAAAACAAACCAAAACTAATCATGGCAATTTTTACAATAAAAAAAGAAAACCTATTTTATTAAATTTAATAATAATAAAAAATTGTATAAATTGTATTCAAGAAAATAAAAACGGTCGGTCGGTCATTCAGCGCCTAATTTCTTTTGATGATGTTTTACTTTAAATGATGTGTCGTTCCTAGATGGATTTTTTCGCCAAAACATTTGTTGCATTGATTTTTCAGTTTAGCATGACATTTCATAAAGACAAAAAAAAAAAATAGTTTCTTTTTAAAAACTTATTAGTAAGGAAAAATAAAATCATGCAGAATTTTAATTTCTTATAAGAAAATTTTATTTTTGGTTGCCTCATTACAGTGCCCTGGAAATAATTTATTTAAATACACGCATATCGCACACTAAATCATAAATAGTTACAACTCAAAATTTACAAATGTTCAGGAGAGGCAACAAACTATTTTTAAAAACACGCATAACGATATTTTTACACTTAGCGAAGACTTTAATGCAAACGAAATTTTCGTGATCGTTAGAGTTTTGTTCTTAGATATCAATGGTATATGAAACAAAAAAAAATTTGAGGAATTATGACTGTTTATGATTTAGTGTGCGATATGTATAAAAATTCAATATGAATGAATATTCGTTTTTGGCCGAAGATAAAATATATAAAATAGCAGCCAGCAGTGGTTTACTTATCTACAAATAGCGATCTAATTTTAATGATGCATTTCATTCATATTTTTCGTCAAAAAGTCGAACAAAGTATTCAACATACAGCCGTCCAATACTTTTCATATTCAATTTTAAAATATTGCATTCAGATTCTTCAATAAATAATAAAAGTTCGTACTCGAAATCACAACATTGCAACATTGATGAGCGGCTAAAACAAGCACATTCATGTACGGACATGTTGAATAATTTTCCTTTTGATTCTTTCAGTTAAGTTTTTATACTCTGTTCTCTATGTGCTTTACATTTTTGATTTAATATTCATTTTAAATATTTATTTTGATTGATTTGCGCCAATTGCATGTACAACGTTGTATTAAATCTAAAATTATTTCAATTTGTTGAAGAACTTTTAAAGAACTTTCTTTTTTCTTAATTTGTAATATTTGCTTTTTAAAATTTACAGATTTGTGCGCTAGATTTTGGTCTAACATATCGCTCGTTTAATGTAACATAGTCAAGGAAAAGTTAAATTTGTCAAAATCCTATCAAAATGCTTTGTAATAAGATTGGATATGCAAAATATTTAAAGAGGGTTACCTTTTCTTTAATATTTTTAAAATTTTGATTTTTTGAAATATGACTATGTTGTATCAAAGGAGCGATATTTAAAAATGTTTACAAACAAGCCAGAATAGTCTAAGAATTCTATCAGAGTATTGTCCCCAAATTTTATTAAGAGGTTGACATGAACTCTGACAGATGTGTCGTGGGAAATTATGAGATTCTTAGAGATATTTCCAATAGAAATCTAAATAAAAAGAGGGTGCCCCGGTAGACTAGTAGGAAGTGTGCTAGCCTATTAGTCTCTGAGTTGTGGGTTCGATCCCCAACAAAAACTCTGGGTGTTTTACTACAACGAGTAAAGGTCTATGTTATTAATATAATATGTAATTGTATTGTAACATTTAATAAAAAAAAAACAAAAAAATCACACGAGTAGCTATGAGTGGACAATAATAAACACTCAAGAACAAACCAAAAAAAATTGGTTAAAATTAAAATGCATTGGTTTGCTAAATATTTAGCAAAGTGAGACAAAATTACCTTGTTGTAAGCTGGTATGCTAGCTGGTATGCTACTGTTTTTACATGTTTTGTTCTCTGTGAGATTCTCGTTGAGATTGTGTATGTGCTCACAGACCCTTAGGGGTTCGCGTGGGGGCTCTTGCTCAAGACCAACGAGCTAAATGCGATGAGCTTGCGGACTTTCCATAAGAAAGTTTGTATAAGTATGACTAAATGTTGAACATTATAACAATGAACTTAGGCGAGTTCCAGCAGTTTTATGCTTTGAGTGAAACACGAACACAGTTCGCGTGTACAAACAAAAAACACAGAGTTTTTTAACAACATTATTTACATACAACAGAGAATAGACATTGCAATGAACAGTAAAACAGACAAAGACAACACTAATGCAGCCTACTGTATAATTTTAGTTTAACTTTAGTGTAATTCAAAACTGTGATATATTACATGGAGTAACAATTTAGCTGTGATATTTTATAAATAACCTAACGATACCTCAGCTTTCAGACGTCAAATATCTCGGCATACATCTTAATCGGCGCCTTACTTGGAAACGACACATAAAAACCGTCCAACTGAACTGGCTTATTGGCAGAAATTCTACTCAAGCTTTTATTATGGTATTCAATCATAAGGATCTGCCTCAGCTAGCAATGTAGAAAAAATACAGAGGCGCCAAAATAAGATTCTTCGTATGATTAAATCTGCTCCTTGGTATATGAAAAACTGGAACGTTCATAAAGATCTAAACGTGCCATCAGTTAAAGCAGAAATAGCGAAACTTGACATAAGGTATTTAAAGAAGCTTGAAACTCATCCTAATCCACTGGCCCGTAAGATACTAAATGGACCTCGTTACATTCGACTAAGAAGGAGGGACACTGCTTCTCTCATACGTACATCAGAGGGATAACCCTCAAATTGAAGTAACCGTGAAACATACATTATTTTTTTTTGTCCAGCACTGGTTGGACTTAACAAGTATATTTATATTTTTAGACTTAAGATATGGGTAATTTTGATAGTCTAATTATATTGAAGATACAATAAATAAAAATTGCGAAAAAAAAGTTATACACTGAGTGTTTCGAACATGAGACGAGTAAACTCGACGCTTACTACTATAGAAAGTTCGTTTTACTCGGTCAGCTCATTACGTTTGTGATACGAACAGAGGTTTGCTCACTAATAGTATACAACGAGAAGGCATGTGTTCAGTAAGCTAGTTTGTGTTCGAGTATGATCACTTGCTCATGAGCTTATGATGAGCTTGCTCATGCAACATCGACATTTGCTGACACGATATTTTCAAGACCATTTAGTCAATTTAGGAAAATGGTTAAAAAAATAGCGTTTAAAGGCGAATGAACAAAAATGTACGTAAATAACATTTACACTGCTAGGAGACTTATGCCCCTTTATTCGCATAAATAACCAAATGATACCTTAAATTTCAAAAGTCCTCGGTATACATTTTACCTCGGAATTCATTTTAATAAATTATCCAAGTTAACGCAAGTAAAGTTGGAAGCTCTTCAACTAAACTCGTTTATTGGCAGAACATCTAACCTCATTTAAAAAGTTCTTTAATAGGAGTTTATTAGAATGTACTTTTAACAGAGGATTTTTTAAACTATCTTCTAAAAAGGTCAATTTAAAAAAAGCAATACTTTATTCAACATCAAAAATGTCTAAATACATACATAGGTATGTATAAACACATATTTTTTTAATTTCAATGATCTTAAAAATTATCCCAATGACAATTTCTTATTTAAAAATAACAATATAAATTAACTTTTTGAAAAAAAAAAAAAAAAATCCATAAAAACTTGCCAGACAAATAAATAAGTATGTATTCAGCGTGTTTGTTATTCTTTTAAAATTATTTTTAAATTAACACGTCTGTCTATTTGTCATTTGCCAAAATCTACTCATCTATTTAAAATCATATTATTCGCAATGTGACAACGGCATACAACAGCTCATCAGTTGGTATTATATGCCTGGTGTCAAAAATGACTGACTGATAGATTTTAATGAATATTATAATAATGACCACTGTGCGGTCAGTCAAGTCACTAGGATTTACGACAATAAGCGTTATTTTCTTTTACACTTTCATTAGGCATATTTTTTATTTAAACATACATATTTTGTGTGCTCTTTTTTTAATTATAATTTGTTTTTCTTTGTATTTAATGCGTATTTAAAGCCAGCAATACACGATGCGACCGTTGGTACAACACATCCAGTAATCAAGTTGTATGCTTTTGTTCTACAAACGATATAATTAACTGACTAACCTAAATAAGCGCGCACGCAAGACGTAAAGCGCATAATAAAATCTAATAACTTTATATTAAAATAGAGATAAAATCGCTAGATAATGCAGAGAGTAGCTAAAATGTAATTATTCTTTAAAAAAAAAAATAAAAAAAACATCATACTCATTTTATATTTAAAAAACATTAAACATATTTAAAACTCATTTTATATTTAGAAAACATAAAGCACAAACAGCTGTTTCCGTACGGAATGTGCGATCGGTTTCGGACTTTGCTTAAGCAAATGACATTTGACGAAACTCAACGAAAAGTGTTGTTAAGTACATTATAGTTTGCCACATATGATTTATATGTAATTGCACAGTTGCTTAAGTTGGGTTAAGCTAGCTTATGCATATTATAAGGCCCAACTATACAATCGAATAATATCCCTTATTAAATTGCATAACCTACTGAACAGAAATCGCTTTAAAATTTAAATATACTGGAATTTAAATTAATTAAAAAAATATAAAAGTAATTTTTATATTTATATTATATAAAAGTAATTTTTATATTTTTAGCTATTTTTTTTTACTTTAATTACCGCTAAACAAAAAATTTAGCGGTTTCTAGAGTTATTTAATACAAATTTGTTGGGAAATCTTAAGAAAATGTTGGCAATAGTGTACGTGATAGGCACAGAAACGGTGCGACAGTGTTGTACAACATGTCAGAAAATCAAAACTATTTATCTTTGGTACAACCGACACACAACTTAATACAACAAGCCCACAAACGTCGCATAGTCTATGGCTTGCTTAAGAATTACAAAATAATTTTAAATAAATATAAAGATTAAAAGGGAAAGCGAGTCGACTTACCAACAACGATTCCTCCAGTGGTGGGTACGGGGAATTTTTCAAAAGCAACTGTACGATATGGACTGTCTTTGCCGTTAACTAGCTGTCCAGTAGTCTGAAATTAAAAAAACCAAGAAAAATGTTTTAAAAATTAATAATATTTCTGAGATTTATTAGAACCAATATACAGGGTGGTGTGATAAATTTATGATTTTTATTTTAAAGCACACATGGAATTTCTTAGAAATATAATATATACATATAAAAGGGTTACAATATATTTCTGTACGGTACGAGTATGTAATATGAAGACAATGTCATACATTTGTGCATACACTTCTAGGCATACAATTAGGTCACTGAAATGCTGCATAGATTTGTTGATATTTTTTAATAACAACAAGATTTAACAAGAGCTTAGAAAATTATTTATTATATTATTGGCCAGTTAATTTGCCAGTCTTTAAGTTATCCGGAAAAATTATTAAAATTTTTTGAAATTGAAATTTTGAACCTTTATTATTTTGTTGGCTACCATTTTTGGCAAATTAATTCTGTACATCTGCCTGGCTTTTTAAACGAAATCGGCAACACTACTGAAAAGCTATTACATTCTGTTTGGATATAATTCCAATGATCATTTTTATTTGCAGTTTTTTTTGCTGCGACTGCTCATTGGCTTTTTGTCAGCTCTAAATCGAGACTTTGAGCTGATCGAAGAATCCTTATTTATCTTTTTCCCCCTCTAATGTTTATAAACATTTATAAAGTAATTTTCCATTCGACTTTTACTGGCTGAATAATCCCGTAATAAGTTAAACAATCCTAGAAAATTGCTGACGATCCTCCAAGCTTTTTTTATGAGTTACTTAATTGTATGTCCACAACTGTACATTTAAGATTGATGCCTTTATCTAGGATATATGCAGGATTTTTACGAACTGACTTTTGAATTACGTTCAGCATGCATTATTTGAAAAACAAGACACGATTATATGATAATCTAATGAAAATGATTTTTCGAGATAAGTTTACCGAGTTGCTGTTGTGAATATTTAACTCGTACTTCATTATGTTTTCAGCAGATTTACCTTTTATACTGGTCGCCGAAGCATCACAATGGACCTTAATGGTCTGCGAGTGAACTCTCTTTGTACGGCGTTGCGTTTAACCTAAATTTATTGAAACCCATCCAAAAAAGGTTGTAATCAATGCCATGAGTGCAAATTAAGCTCAAATGAAAATGAAAATGAAAAAATTAAAAATTTACTATTGTTTATTTAATTACACAGTGCAACACAGAAAAAAATAACCACATACGGACACCACTACGTGATAAAAGACCAGTATCTCAATGTTGAAGTAAAGAAAAAACAAATGAAATTAAAAAATTTTCGGGAAATTTTTCACTTTTGCGGCTACCTAAGCGCTACCTAAACGGTTTTAAGAATCATTCCTAGGAAGTGGTGGGTACGGGTTCTAGAAAGTTGTTTGTTGAGATCTTAGGTTCATTTTTGTACTTGATTGTTTCCTTGAATTTTGAACGGTTTGCTACCTATGAACCTGAACAGGGTAAAAAAGGTAAAAGAAATTGAACTTTTTAAAGTTCTTTTGCGATTTTGACCTTGAAGATGAAGTTTTTTTGATTTTATATGTTCACAATTTTTGGTCTTTATGACAAGAGCTACAACTTTGCCTCAGAGACTATATCAAAATTTCAAACGGTTTGCAAAATATGAGCTTGAGTAAATGATCATTTTTTTGCAAAAATGACATCGAGGCCCCACATCTTTGAGGGCCCATAAAAAAACCTGGAGGACTTTGGGCAAAACTGGGAGACAGGGGTCTTTGTTTTTTGGTCTTTTATGACGTAGTGGTGTCCGTATATGGTTATTTTGCCATGACTTAAAAAATTACACAGTGTGTTATGGGACGACATCCGTTTTACCTGTACTAGTTTGTAACGTACTTTTTTATCCTTTTCAATTTATCTCTTACATTGATTACAATTATTATTTTATTTGTTAAATAAAAACCAAAATGTTAGAAATTCTAACAGACGTTGTGTTATCAAAAGCGGTACTTTAATACTGTATGAGCAGGGCTTCGCCTATTATATTAATTTTGTATGGGCGAGGCTCCGCCCCTGTTCCAAGCAAAAGCTTTTATTGTCAGAATAATTTAATGTGAGTGGCTCTTGCCATTTTTCTAATAATAATCTTGCTTTATCATATGATTTACATAAGTATGCAAAATTTTAGTTTATTCCGGGTAGTGAAACAGAATAACTAAAAAAACTTTGTTGGCTATATATAGGCCATCTGATTTTTCATCTAGGTTTCTCTCCCCTCTCGCCTACTAATGAAGAATTGCAGCGACAAAAGTTGCATAATGTAATTCAGCACTAAAAGTGGTTTTACACGACGTGTGTTTGTCATATGACTTGTCAGTTTGATAACACATATGTAATTTCATGTGTTTGTCAAAATAGGCGTACATGTTTAATTACATCTGACATAACCTATAATATGTATATAATTTTAACGCCACACAGTTTTGTATTGCGAACCACAGCTGATGCAAAGATGCTAACGTAGTGCTTTTGCCACGCTTTTAGTACTTTTGGTACCAAAAAAAAAAAAAATAAAATATGTAGAAAATATCAAGTTGGCATTACAGGATGTCAGATGCTTTGTCACATCAAAATAAAACACGTTCTAAATGAAAAATGTCATATGTATTGTACACATGGAAAATACACATGTTATGTTTGAAAGGGTTCACACGACGTGTTTAGAATTTACACATGGAAAAGTGACAAGTCATATGACAAATACACGTCGTGTAAAACCACTTTAAACAATTAATAAGATTAAGATTGCTTAAAATTTCTCAACATAGCACATGTACCACAGATTTTCAAACACACAAACACATGTAAAGTAAATAATTCCGAAAGTAGAATGTGCAAAAATCTGTCTGACTTACTTATGTCCAATTGTGAAAGCATTAAGACAGAGCAAAAGAGAATTCGAAAAATTTCTGCCCTGTTTCTGTCTATTGTGAAAGCAGTCTAAGGACCCTCACTTTTTTTCGTCTTTTCCAAGGCGAATTCATAACAGGTAAACTCGAGAACACAGCTGATTATTTTTTGTCTCCTTCTTCTAGTGTCAAAATGTACTAACATTTTTTTTATTTTGACAGCCTAAAATTATGACCATGGCACAATAAACAAGGTAGACTCGCGGCGAAAAAAGAGTACA
This sequence comes from Phasia obesa, assembly GCA_949628195.1. Lineage (NCBI taxonomy): Eukaryota > Metazoa > Arthropoda > Insecta > Diptera > Tachinidae > Phasia > Phasia obesa. The sequence continues at coordinate 20,596,973 of OX451215.1, read as the reverse complement.
ACTCTGTAATAAAAATACGTACATTTTGTTTTTATATAAATCATTTTATGCTGTCAAAATAAAAAAAAATGTTAGTACATTTTAACACTAGATGATAGAGACTAAAAATAATCAGCTGAGCTCTCAAGTTTACCTGTTATGAATTCGCCTTGGTCATGCATGGTCTTTTCTTAATCTAAGATTGAAAGAGTTAAATAGCTAATGTTAGAAGAAGAGACATATATAAAATGAAAACAAAAATGTTTTTATTTTTTCTTTCAATGGTGTATAATTTCATTCCGCAAAAAAAACGCCGAGATGAAAAATACAAATATAAAATCACTATATTCAACAATAAAACTAATGAATTAACATTACTGTAATATTTTAACCTTGAAATCAAGGCGAATTCATACCAGGTGGAGTCGATAGCTGATTGTTTTTTTCTCTCGTTTTTTTGCTAATGTCTTGTCAAAAAATATATTGTTTCATATCTGCTAATCTAATGTCAAAGTTGTTGTTTTGTTGTAGTTGCTGTCCTACTGCTCACACCTGGTATGAATTCGCCTTGCTTGAAATGTAATTTTAATCTGTAATTTTTTAGATTTTTTTTTTTACTTTTTGCACTTTTTATCGGTAACATGTAGGTATACAAATTTTGACGTTTGTAGATTTTTTAAAATATAGCTGAACTCTTCGCTCTTGGGGAAATTTTCTTTTACAACATACATTTTTGTACTGTTCTCCAAAATCTTAAAAAGACGAAAAAAGTGAGTGTCATTACGTCTTTATCTCTAAACTGTCACATGTCTTATTTTTTATTTGACGGCAACACTTTACCAGACAAAAGGCTGGTAAATTGAATCTGCGAGAATTGTGGGGCATCCTTAAGTTGAAAATAAATTAGTACTATTAAAGGCCGTTTCACACTCTAATACAAGTATTAATACTTTTAAGGCATTTATTGTTTATTGTAAGGAGTTTATTGTTTTTTGAAAAATTTCAAACAGCGATTAGATCAGGGTAGCATTTTATTCAAAAGTATTAGAACTTTGATTATAGTGTAAAACGGCCTTTAGCATCTTTTCTTAAATTTGACAATAAAAAGGGCATACATAGTTCAATTCTAAGACTGTTTTTTTTAAATATTATTACCTACATTTTCTTTCAAAATAACTTAAAATATTTTAAAAAAATTTATAATTTAACACAAAAAATTGTTATTATTTTATTTAAAGAATAATTTACATGTATGTAATATTTGTTTACAGCAAAATATTATTTCCCATAAATTCTAAACAAAACTACGTTTACTCAATTATGTACTTAAAAAGCTGGTTAATACGAAATTTTTAAATTTTCCTAATATTAATCTAGAAACTACTTCTTTTATAATTTATATAAAAAAATGAAAAACAAGCATCTTTGGTATTCGTATTATAAGTAGTTTTTAAAAAATTTTTTTTTATAACATTTTTAACGAAACTACACATGTATGTACTTTTCACACTACCCACGCGTTATCTATTTTACTATGTATTTTCTACTTAAAAAATTCTATTTAAAAATCAATATTTTTAGAAATTTTGCAAAACAATCTGTACCTGTGTTGTTGTGGTCTTGATTACTTTTGTATGCTCTTCAACGTATTCAGCAAATTCTCCAGTAGTTTCGACAGCCTGTTAATAGAAAAATAATATAAAGAAAATTAGATTTATTTTTTTTTTTTTTTGAAAAATTTCTTTCATTGAATTATCAAATCAAACATTTTAAATATTTTTGCACTTTCACTTAGAACCACTTGTGCGTGATTTTTTGGAATTTTTTTTCGCGCCACCACTTGAATACAAAATCTGTTTAGTATTAGTTTCCAGCGTTGAGGGATTTGAAAATGTTTTTTTTATTGAAATTTTGATGGGGGAATATTGAAGACAACAGTATAATGTTAAGCAATGTGTAAATAAAATAATGCACTTAAAGAAAAGCAATAAGCAGAAACACTAGTAATAATTTGAATTTAAAGCTCTAAATGCTACAATTGGAATTTTTCAATGGCATTGAATTTTCATTGCCATTATTGAAAGTAATTACAATGCCAAAATTTTTAACTACGATATGATAATGATTTTTTTTAAATAATTACTAATGAAAGTGTTTCATTAAAAACCTTTAGCGTTATTGGAAATAATGATAATTCGAAAATTCATTGGCATTATTTATAAAATAATTAATGCTAATGGATTAGGCAATTAAGTAATCAATATAATGCATTACTTCCTTGAATGCTAAATACATATCTAATATTTCAAATAAAATAAAATAAATAAATTATTAATAATATTAATGTAAGCATTTTGCAGGACTTGAATAGACACTCAACAATTTGGGTGTCTTACCACATTAATGTTGCAATTGTTTTACGATAAACTTGTTTTTTCTATTAATTTTTTTTTTTACTTCCGGTTTAGGATAAAAATATAAACAAATATAAATTAAATCAGAGATCAAAACATTTAATAGAATAATATTTAACACCGAAATACTATTCAGCTAAATGTTTCGTATAACAAAGATATTACGTTTTTGTTCTATACATATTTAGTCCTCTTTTCCGCAAGTATTTAGATTTCTTAGTCTCCTCAATGTCATGACAGTTCAATGTGTGTCACAGAAAGGCAATATTTGGAAATATTTCTTTTTTGTCTTTAAAAACTCGTAAAAAGCTTAATACTTGTTTGTCTTTATTCGATAAGCTAGGTATACTAGGATTGAAATAGGCCAAAATCGATGCACAAGTGTTGATTTTATTAACAATTAAGTCCAGGTAACTACTTTGAAAAACATTATGTAACACATTAAGATTATATACTTTTTTTAAAATAACGAGGTATTAAATATTTCAATATCAGTATTTTATTTAAATAAGAATATCTCAAAAACTAGAGGTGATATAATTAATTTGTAAACAGATTTGGATTAAGTACACAAAAGTGAAGTAAATCACATAACAAAGGTCTTGCTCCCGACTTTGTTTTCTTTTTGCCTTATCTTATATTTTAATTTTTTATTTTGTTTGAATAAGAATATCTCAAAAACTAGACGTGATAGAATTAATCTGTAAACGGATTTGGATTAAGCACACAAAAGTCAAGTAATCACATTCCGACTTTGTTTTTTTTTTGCCGACCATTGTTATCACAATAACTATATATCTAATATTTGAATCTTTTTATTTTGTTTGAATAAGAATATCTCGAAAACTAGACGTGATTGAACAAAATCAGCACACAAAATCGATAATCACATAACATGGTTGGAGCTCCCGATTTTTTTTTCGACCATTGTTATTACTAAGATTTTTTAATTTTTGTTAAAAACTTAACGAGTCGATAAGGTTTCTTTATAAAATGGCAGTTATCGATAAATATTTTTACAAAAATATGTTGTTCATAATTTTTTTTATAGATAAGTATCTTTAAATTTTTAACAAAAATTTAGAGTTTTGAATGATAAGATATAGATATATTGCTGGTAGAAAATGCAATTGAATTTTTGTTGATTAATTTTCTATAGATTAAATAAAGTAAAATTTCTTAAAAATTTTACAATTATCGATAATAAATTATATTTTTTTTTTATAAATTCCATAAAAAATTTATGTTTTCAACACTTTAGTTTATCGATATTTACTACTAAATTTTCTATATTTAAGTTGTCAATAAATTTTCTAATTAAAATTTTCGATATTTAAGTTGTACATAAATTTTCTATAGAAAATTTTACCGTCAAAAATTATTATTTACAAAAAATTTTCTTAGGAGATTTATGTTAAATATTAATTTTCCATTAAAAGCTAAAGTGTACTATAAAATTTCTTGAAAATATTTATGGTATAGATAAATTATCTATTTAATATTGGAATTATCGATAAGTTTTTTTCAAAGATTTAAATTATCGATAAATATATGTAGAAAATGATAGAAAATATTTTTTACAAAATATAAAATACTACTTGAGTTATCAGATAAAGTTTCTATACGAATTTTCCGTTATGTACAAATAAAATTTTAATTTTAAATTACAAATTAGGTGATTAATATAAAAATAAAAAAATTGGGAAAAATTAATTTTCTTAAATATTAATCAACTAATTTGTAATTTAAATTTCTTCTTTTTTATAGAGAATAAAATAAACTTAAACTTGACTTCAATATTCATCTGTATGCAAAATAAAATTTTCCGTTATCGATACATTTTTAAATTAAATTTTTTATCAAAAAATTCAATTACATATTTTGAAATTTATTTTTTTATTTTTATATATTAAAAGTAAATAAATTTACAAATTATTAATTACAATTGTAGGAACTGACTGCAGCGGCCTTCGTCCTATTTCTCAAATTTAGTTTAACTAATATCCTAATTATGGATTTGATGTTTTATTATATTAAATTGAAGTTCTCGATATAAAATTAAAGTTATTTATACATTTTTGGAGACCTTTAGTATAAAAAATTTAATCGCTTTAAAAGTTTTAATCTGATAATTAGTAAGTTTTAAAGAAGCTTAGATTCCACATATAAAAAGATTTTTTTAACAATCTTTACAATTTATTAATTGTGATTCTATAAAAAAATAAAAAATAAAAAAAATGAAAGTCGAGATCATATTTTGTTGTATATCAAACTGTCAGGTTTACAAAAATTAATTTTAATTTAAGTTATAAAAATTTAAGGTCAAAAGTATTTTTTTTAAGCACACATTTAAAAAACATATTTTTACAAAAAAAGGGGGGTCTCAAAGTCGGTACTCAACTTTAGTTGGTATAGTGGTTGGTATACTGTTACTAATTCCAATATGATGTTATTAAAGAAATTTAATCATCTCACGTTTAATGAAAATTGTGCTAAACAATCTTTTATTTTTATTTTTGGCATTCGATTTTTTATAAAATTTTGGTGGATCTTATAATTAAGACATCGAAAAAGTATATTTATGCTATATAAACCCTAGTATTAAACAAATGTTAGGAATTTCTTAATACTCGTATAATAAATATTTTTTTAAAGCACAATAATTTGCATTTTTAAATAAAAAAAATAACACAACAATTTGATTTTTCTATTTCAATTAATATTAAATATTTTAGGTGCATACAATGTTACAAATGCTTAAATATTTCAATTGCATAACATTTTTGTATTAAAATATTTTATAAATATTTTAATTGATTTATATTATATAGAGAGGGTTGAAAAGCGAATTAATGTTTTTCGAAAAAAAAAACAAAATAATCAAAAATCGGCAAAGAATTCTATTTTTATAAAAAATTCTTAACTGCGCCTACCACTACCAAATAAAATCAGTTTTCATATAATATGCAAAAATTAACCCTAAAAAGACAGAATTTTTTTCATAAAAAAAATTTTTTTTATCACTCACTAATATGGTTTAAAATTCACACCTTTTAAAATGTAAAAGAAAATTACCAATTACAAATATTCCAGTTGTTTTTGATTAATATCTTTTAGACACCTTTCTTTTTTTTTAATAAATATTTTTTTTTTTATTAACGAAAACTTACGATTTTTTTCTGTTTTTTTTTTTTTTTTTAACAAAAGAAAAACAAGCACGACAGACGACAGCAGCAAACAAAAACTACTACTGTTTGTTTTTACCAGCGACAAATCTTTAACAGGACAACTTTTCACTGAATATTGATGAAATTTTCTTTGAGTTCTTAGTGCACAAAATATACACCCATACATGTGTAATGCACTCACACTCGCACTCACAATGTTCTCAAAATACTCAACTATTAAAAAGATGGGTAAGTGTTTGTTTGGTATTACTGCTTAAATCTTATAAATTTTTTAATATTATGTATTTTCGTATTAAATAAAATATTAGATAAACAACAATTATTTGGAACAAAAACAAAAAAAAAAAAGCAATAAAAAATTAATTTTATAGAGAACAGATGTAGGAAAAGAACAACATTTTTATTGCACTTTGAATAAATTGAGTAGTTTTTCCTGTTTTTTTGTCGTTGTTATATGTAGGTACATCTTCAAAAGTTTAGAATTTTGAGTGAAAATTTGTATTTCTGATTTTCTCAAATGCTGCTAAAATGCTGCGGAAGGAAATATGTACTTTAAATAAAAAACAAACACCCACGAGCTAGAAAACAATAACTAAAAAAAACATACAAATAAACATACCTTTATAATTTTTTAAATCATTATTTTTTTGGATCACAAAAACAAAAACATCAACATTTAACAATTTCTATTACGAGGGAGAGTCAATACATTTTAAGAAATCATAAAGCAATAATAAGAATTTAAAACAAAATATGTAGATTTTTAAGAAAAATATAAAATTTTACTTAAAAATGCATCCGATACCGATATATTGGAAAACCCTAATTATCACCAATATATACCCGAAGTGTTGCGAGACCCTAAGTATGTCCAAAATATTGTTCGGGTTTGCCGATATACCAGTATTGTTAATTAAACGATACTTTAGAATTTTCAAAATATTCATATGCATTATAGGCTTTTTACACTGGCCAACATCTTAGTGAAACGTATGGTAGAAGTTGAAAATGTGAAACATCGGATTACATTTGCAACATCTTCTTACATCTCACATCTACCATCAACTCAACTGTCAAAAAATTAAAAGTAAAGACGCATAATTTAGCTAATAAAAAAATAAAAATATTGGTATATAGCCAATATTTATAATTGGAATAATTGTTGCTTTTCTTGAATAAACTCAATTGTTAATGTAAAGTATTTACGTATTTTAGAGAAAGATGTGAAATATTTTAAGTGGACATTTGTATGACGCTCATTTTTTCCACATAAACAAGGCGAATTCATACCAGTGAGAGCATTAGCCCAGCTAATTATTTTTTGCCATGCCACAATAAACATGGTAGAATCGCGGCGAAAAAAGAGTGCAACTCTGTAATAAAAATACGTGCATTTTGTTTTTGTATAAATCATTTTTGGCTGTCAAAATAAAAAATGTTAGTACATTTTGACACTGGAAGATGGAGACAACAAATATTCAGCTGAGCTCACGAGTTTACCTGTGATGAATTCGCCTTGTTTTTGCTTTTCTTTATAACGAGTGATTTTTTAAGAGCTTGAGAACTTTTTTTTAAAAAAGAACGCATAAAATTTGCAAAATCTCATCGGTTCTTTATTTGAAACGTTAGATTGGTCCATGACATTTACTTTTTGAAGATAATTTCATTTAAATGTTGACCGCGGCTGCGTCTTAGGTGGTCCATTCGGAAAGTCCAATTTTGGGCAACTTTTTCGAGCATTTCGGCCGGAATAGCCCGAATTTCTTCGGAAATGTTGTCTTCCAAAGCTGGAATAGTTGCTGGCTTATTTCTGTAGACTTTAGACTTGACGTAGCCCCACAAAAAATAGTCTAAAGGCGTCAAATCGCATGATCTTGGTGGCCAACTTACCGGTCCATTTCTTGAGATGAATTGTTCTCCGAAGTTTTCCCTCAAAATGGCCATAGAATCGCGAGCTGTGTGGCATGTAGCGCCATCTTGTTGAAACCACATGTCAACCAAGTTCAGTTGTTCCATTTTTGGCAACAAAAAGTTTGTTAGCATCGAACGATAGCGATCGCCATTCACCGTGACGTTGCGTCCAACAGCATCTTTGAAAAAATACGGTCCAATGATTCCACCAGCGTACAAACCACACCAAACAGTGCATTTTTCGGGATGCATGGGCAGTTCTTGAACGGCTTCTGGTTGCTCTTCACTACAAATGCGTCAATTTTGCTTATTTACGTAGCCATTCAACCAGAAATGAGCCTCATCGCTGAACAAAATTTGTCACATTTGAACATTTCGAACCGAACACTGATTTTGGTAATAAAATTCAATGATTTGCAAGCGTTGCTCGTTAGTAAGTCTATTCATGATGAAATGTCAAAGCATACTGAGCATCTTTCTCTTTGGCACCATGTCTGAAATCTCACGTGATCTGTCAAATACTAATGCATGAAAATCCTAACCTCAAAAAAATCACCCATTATATGCTAGAGTCAACTTACACCATGAGAATTTTCATGAAACTGGTTGCATGCAATTTTAGTTTGTTGGCAAGAGGTGTAGAGAAGCAAGCGGGGTAAACAAAATGGCATGGCATGTATTTTGAGGGAATTTTTGGCACTTGCTTTATGCAATTTTCGTTCGTTCAGAGTTGATTTCAAAAAATGAAATTGTTTGGTTTAATTATGTATACATTTCGGTATCAATTTCTTGTAAAATTTTGTTATTTGCTTCTTTTATTTTTATTTAATTTGTATTTCAGTACGAGTGCATGTATTTTTTTGAAATAACGCATAAACAATAAATATTACGAATATGAAATCAAAAGAAAATGTCAAAAACAAATTGAATTGCATGAAAAATTTAATCGTAAAAATGTGCCATGAAATTCGCTGCAACTTTAAAAGAGAGACGAAAAAAATGGCATGAAAAAATGGCATCGTATAAATTTGGACCTAGTATAAGTCAAAGTTGTTGTTTTGTTGTAACTGTTGCTGTAGTGCTCCCACCTGATATGAATTCGAAATGCACTTAAATGACATTTTTCAGCGATGCCACTAAATTAAACTTATTTATTGCCATTGTGGTAGGGATGACACTAAAATAATCGAAAGATGTAAAATGAAACACACTGATAGGAACATCTTGTGGAGATGTTGCATTTTAGCCCTGTGTAATTCTTATGGAAAGATGTCAACATCTTCGCAAATTGATGGTAGATGTAAGATGTAAGTGTAAAAAGACTATTAGACCACCCATATATGCAAAGTAGTGGGTATCGAGTACCGAGTATTTGATCATTTTTTTGAGTACTCATTACTCAAAAGTAGTTACTCGATACTTTTACGTTAGAGTTTTAGAAACAAATTAAGTAGAAAATTGAATGGCTTCGTGAAAAAAACAGTCCGTTTTTGTTATGTAAACAAAAGTATTAAGTTTTATTGAGTACCCAATTGATAAGTATTGAGTAGTATCGAGTAATTATAAGTAGCAGAAATTTCCAGCAGTGTGTGTATTTCATGGTAGTATTTTTAGAAATAAATTTTTTAAAAATATTTAACAACTACGACGATAAATTTCCTCTGCTAGTATGTAAAAAAAAGTATTGAGTTGTATCGAGTAATTGAAAGTAGTAGAAATTGCCAGCACTACTAGTAAGATAAATATACCTTGAGTCGAACATTCACAAATACTATACACTAAATCCCGTTCAATTTAAGCTCACAAAAATACTTAAAAGGATTAATTAAAATAGAGCTATGGACAGATCAATAAAGGTTTTGTGAATCTACACACGTATAATTACATATGTGTGATCGTCTCTCAACCTAACCTAACCTAACATAACCTAAATCGTCCTTACCACAACCTAATATCACGATACACTGCATAAGATCACCATCCCCATCATCCCCTCCTGGTCCAACATTAAAAAAAAAAAATATTTTGTGCAATGAACTTTAACCAGGAGAATTCGCTATGATGAAAGTAACAACATCAAAATCGAAGCAAATTATTCAACATCATTGGTCTAATTATGCAAAAAAATAAAGAAAAACCATAAGAGTTATGGCAAAAATATAAAATATTCAGGTTTCAAGTTGTTGCCACATCCAAATTTTCTCTATGTATATTTTTGGTACCCGTCAACTTTTTCCTGTTTTTAACTTTTAAATAATAGTTTGGCGAAAAAAGATTCGAGTCGAAGAATGGCCTCTTTATCTACCTTATTGAAGTCTACAAAAACCCAAAGTTGCGTACGACTTATAAAAGTTAGTTAATCGCTGAAACGTTGAGAACAAAAAAATAATAAATCAATTTTAAAAGCATACATATATGTATGTCTTTTCTTTAAATTTCCAGACTTATTAACTTTCCCTCGTGTATATTTTGTTTTTATATGAAGTAGAATATAAATTGAAAAAAATATATTCGGCAAGGTCGCACCTTCAATATCCTTCACACATAGAAAAGTTATTATTTCGATTTTAATTTATTAAACCAATAAGGTTGAATATGGCATAAAACAATATTGGAACAGGTAGCACATAGGATCTTTGAGCAGATAAAGTTCGGCCTTTTCTGTTTTTATGAAAATTGAGCTTAGTTCTATGGCTTCTAACTAAAGTTTGGTTCATGTTAAAATAATATGAACTACGCGCATATTAGTTTTTTGAACAGCTTTAGGCACTAACCCATTTTATTCCGAAAAAAACCACACCAACATATGGGCATTTCCACAGAAATGTCAACCGCAGCCAAAAAATTCAAGTCTATAAAAGTATGTTGTTTTAACATTTTTTATAGGGAATCTATCAAATTTAACTAATGTAAACATATTTTCCATTTATCCATAATTTTACATTTTGAAATATTCGAATGCAAAGTCGAACAAGTGCAAAAGTTGTGTTTTAAACATTTCTATTGCATGTTTTGTTTTGATTAATTATCGTAATGAGAGACATTATTCATTGAAATTTGTTGTAAATCATGGTTTATATTTAAATTATATAAGAAAAATGTAAAAGGAACGATGCGATTGCAAATAAGGGTAATTTTTTTCTTTGCTTTACCGTATAATTTGATGTAGCGTTCGACATTGAAAAAGAACTTTTGTTATTTGTGAATCGAAGGTATTTGTGTAATGAGCATCAAATATTACTACAAAACAGTTATTTTTATTGCAAATCAACAAACAAAATATTTCTAGAAAATAATCAACGCTTTGCTCCCTATACTAATTTGAAGTTTGTAGCGTGCGACATCGTAAGTGTAAATTGTACAAATTCAAAATATTATCATTTTTCATAAAATATCTTTATTAATACATAATATAAAATTTTTGAATGTAGATGAGTAAAAACGGAGGAGAGAAATGTTAAAGGATGATGAAAAAAAATTACAAAACTATAAAATAAAAAACCAGGAAAGAATGCGGAAAGCTAGGCAGACGTGGAGAGCACAGGCTAAAGAAATTAATATTGAAGAGAAACGGCATTATAATTGCATACGACAAAGAGAGAGACGCCAAAAACTCCTAGAAATGTCAAACGCACGTCAAAGCCAAAACGAACCTTACCAATGTAGACAAACCTTGGCAAAAGCGGTTAAGAAAGTGGAGAAAGCCATGCCAAACGACATGCACAAAACGCTAAAAGTTCTTGACGACCTGGTCAAAAAATATAAGGTTGAAGAAAAGGAAAACGTAAACCAATCCAGAAGAGTGTCAGAAAGCCATCCATCAATGATTTTTATCATAACGATAATGTTAGTGTGCAAGCTTCAGGAAAGAGAGACACTATTATAGTTGAAGGCAAATTAGTAGCTAAACGCTTTATGTTAATGACGGTGTCTCTATCATATGAGTTGTTTAAAAAATATTTTGCAAGCGAAAAGGTAAATCACCTTTTTTGGAAATGCGGCCCCGAAATGTTGAGTTAGTAAATAAAATATATTAATAAATATATTAAAAATTATTTATAATCAATTATGCATGCGACATGTCGCGTGCGAAAGTGATTAAAATTAAAAAAAAATAAACTACTTAATATTTTTGAATAAACTAAAAAACATTATTAAGATACATAAATGTACTAAATTTTAAAATTAGTTGCATTAAAATATTTCTTTATGTTTCGCTGAAATTTGTGTTTAATTTGTATGCTTTAAATGCCACTTCTGTTTTTGTCGCATGCGAATGTCTTGATTTTTTGCAACTATCTTGGAAACAAATAATTTTCCAAAATCAACCTTAGCACCAATTATAGTGCTAATCAAGAGCTATAAGATTCGCCTTTTGTCAAAATAAAAAAATGATTTGCCATATGTTTTTTTTTCAATTTGAATGCGTACGAATGTTGCATTCGACATTGTGGAAATGCCCATATAACAATTATATTGATAAATATTGGTCATGAGTACACAGAAAAAAGTTTTTTCACCAATTAAAGGTTTTTTTTCAGATTAAAATTTAACTAAATATTTAATTGTTTAATTGGGAATTTTTTTCGGTCTGTTTTAAACAAATATATATTTGAATCAATTAAAAAATTAATTGAACTTTAATTTAAAATTTAAAAAAAAACCCTTAATTAGTAAAAAAAATTTGCTGTGTAAAAATCAAAAATTATACAAATATATTACATAGTGTTACAGAATGATGGACAAATTATAAATACTCTCAATAAAAATAAGTGACCATATAATAAGTGGGTGTTGTCTCCAATTAACCGATTTTCAACACAACACAATATTATAAAGAAAACAATTAAAAACATGAAACTCAAAATTTCCGCCAATACGCAAAAGAAAAACAACCTCATTAAGTTTTAAAAATAGATTCCAGAGCTTTTAATTTCTGCAGTTGTATCCTCAAACAAACATAAACAAATTTGCGCAAATACCAGAATATACACATACGATTCTGCTGAAACAAAAGTATAAAATAGTCCATATAGGAGTATGTGGGATTGGTTGATCAATCAAGAGTTTCAATTGCCAATCCAGTTTGAAAGAATATTGTCCTCTTCATTCTTATTTTGACATTTAGAAAACAACATTATTAGAAGTTGCTGCCGTTTAATAACAACAAATTAATTAGTGTAACAAAAACAAAAAACAAAATTTTAATTTAAATTTAAGAAAAAGCAACACAATAACACCCTAACGCTACAAAAAAATAATAAAATAAAAAGTTTGTTGAAAAACTTGTAACGTATTTTAAGAGAACTACTAGTCTGGTTATTTTTGAATAACGAACTCGCAATTTAAGAGACATCAAAAAAGAGGATATTAATAGAAGGAAACGTGAGTTTTAGAACGGAGCTGTGTTTTGTATCACACACAATAAACAGTTTCATGAACAAGCTCATCTAATGGATGTGCTTATAAGCTCATGAGTTAGTGGTCATACTCGAACACAAACTAGCTTAATGAACACCTGTCTACTAAAACCATACTATTAGTGATTAAACCTCTGTTCGTATCATAAACGCTAAAAGAGTAAAACGAACTTTCTATACCAGTGAGTGCGGTGTTTACTCGTCTCATATTTAAAACTAATTTTCATATATATAAAAGGGGTGATCCATTTCCAGGCATTTATTTTTTTGAACATTATGTCTATCAAATGTTGGCAGTTGGTACGTTGCAGATGGTCTATCCGTTAAGTCCAATTTTCGATGACTCGTTCAAGCATTTCGACTGGTAACTGGCAAATGACACTCGTGATGTTTTCCTCCAAGGCCTGAATCGAAGCGGGTTTGTCCGCATAAACTTTAGACTTTACATATCCCCACAGGAAAAAGTCTAATGGTGTGATATCACACGATCTTGGTGGTCAATCGACCGGCCCAAAACGTGAAAATATGTGCTCACCGAAATGTTCTCTCAATAAATTCATTAGTTGATGCGATGTGTGGGAAGTGGCGCCGTCTAGCTGAAACCAAATGTCGCCGAGATCACGAGCTTCAATTTCAGGCATCAAATAGTCGGTTATCATGGCAAGATAACGGTCGCCATTGAAATATGGACCGGGCGGCAAACCACACCAAACAATTGTTTTTTCTGGATGAAGTGGCAGCTCTTGAATCTCTTCAGGTTGCTTTTCGTCCCAACTGCGGCAATTTTGTTTGTTTACATTGAGCCAGAAATGGGCCTTATCGCTAAATAAAATTTGCCTCGAAAACGTCGCATCTTCTTGGAACTTTTCAAGAGCCCATAGAGCGAAGCGATGCATGCGTAAGTCTTTCCATCATGAAATGCGAAACAATAGTAAACAAAAATAACATGACAGCATGTCATTTGAAAAAAGTACCTCGAAATGGATCACCCTATATAACTTAAAGATAAATACGAAGTCAAAAATTGGCTCTCAGTGTGTTTTGTTCAGTAGTTGTGTATAACTTTTAGTTAAAGGTCGAGTCACATAGAACCCATCATACGTTATACTTTGACTTATTCAACTGAGATCAAAGTAAAGACGGAAGAGGTTGACACAATGAGCATTTTCTTGACGTCTTTGGCGTAGAAAAGCCATTTTGGGGGGTGAAATTGTACTATTTATTTATTTATTTTCATAATATTATTTTCCCACCACCCCCCTCCACTAGAAAATATGTCCTCCTACGCCAATGGTTGACGGATATTAAATCAAGGAAGGAAACACTTGAAAAAGTTAATCATAACAAAGAACAAACTTTCGTACTTTGCGTTGACGGAGACGTACTGATTGAGAAAACCTGTATTTCAACTTTATTGTCCATTGAAAAAGACGACGTATAACGAATGACGGATTCTATGTGCCCCGGCCTTAAGAACTATATCTATATATGTACCAATATTGGCTAAAAAATCACGTATAGCATAATCAGCTGAGCCCTGTGTTATTTTCCCATTTTCGAAAAAGAAAAATAATGCAAATGGCTGCAGCAAAAGCTGAGTTGCAGAGTCTTTTTAAATAATAAAAATAATATTATAAAAGATCGTTGATTTAAATATCTCACCGAATTTTTAGGTAATCATTGTATACTTTAAAAACTTGTATCATCTATCAAAAAGAAAAAAAAAAAAAAATATAAAAAATAATCTTAAAAATACAAAGTGTTGCAAATTTATTTAGTAAATACTAAAGGTCTGCACAAGCATAACAAAAACGACTTGCAACATCGCTTTTCATTTCAAATACTGTATAGCTGATAGCTTTTTTATTGCATGAAATTTTTTTTTTTTAAATTTATTAAAAAAAATACTAGAAAATACGAAAACAGAACAATAAAACAAATCTATACACCTACTATATATCTATACATATAGTAACCTATACTTGAAAAAGATATTAATCGATATGAATTTGTAAACAAAAATTATTATAATTTCCGCCTTTCAATGTTTGCATTGCTGAAACCTACTGGCAAAAAAATCACATTTGTAAGAGAAAATGGAGAAAACATTTTTTATTTCTAAAAACGCATAATTCCTTCAAAATTGATTAAATAAATATTTTATGAACGAATCATAAAAGGTTTATTTTCAAAAAATATAATAATCCAAACAGATTACTATGGGGAAAGCATATCCATATAGCTATTTCACTGGTGCTTAACCAGATCGTCAGTGGGTTTTTCAAAGTTTCTGAATAAAAACCCAGATTTTTATGTCCAACGTTTAATTATAAACCAAATGAGAAGTTTATTAAGTCTAGAAAGCAAAAAAAAAATCCAAATTTCAAAACAAAAAACGTAGTAACCATTTAAAGTTAAAAAACCTTACGTTTCTCTTTTTCTTCTTTTCATTTTTTTTTATTTTATAAATTTTGAAGGGATTATGCATGTTTAGAAATAAATAATGTTATAAAGGGTGTTTTTTATAGAGGTATAGAACTTTAAGTTGCAATAAAACAACGATGAATTATTCGATTGACATGTATTTTATTTATCCGAAAGATAATCTTGTGGCCTTACATTTTAATATGGTTTCTGGCATATGACCGCCACGGCTGGCGCGGATGTAGTCCAATCTGGACGTCCAATTTTCGATGACTTTTTCCAACATTTGTGGCCGTTTATCGGCAATAACACGTTGTATATCGGCAATAATGTTGTCTTCCAAATCGTCAAGCGTTTGTGGCTTATCCGCATAGACCAATGACTTTACATAGCCCCACAGAAAGTAGTCTAGCGGTGTTAAATCACAAGATCTTGGAGGCCAATTCACAGGTCCAAAACGTGAAATTAGGCGGTCACCACGTGTGTCTTTCAATAAATCTATTGTGGCACGAGCTGTGTGACATGTTGCGCCGTCTCTATGAAACCACATCTCCTGGTCATCATGGTTATTCAATTCACGAATGAAAAAGTTAGTAATCATGGCTCTATACCGATCACACGTTCTGGCCACCATCGTTTTTGAAAAAGTACGGACCAATGATTCCACCAGCCCATAAAGCGCACCAAACAGTCAGTTTTTCTGGATGTAACGGTGTTTCGACATATACTTGAGGATTACCTTCACTCCAAATGCGGCAGTTTTGTTTGTTGACGCAGGCATTCAACTAGAGCTGCGCTTCATCGCTAATCTCGTTTTGGGCCCATTCGACGAATCTACGCCTTATTGTTCAGGCGTGAGTCTATTCATGATGAATTGCCAAACCAAACTGAGAATAAATCACTTGACAGCTGTTAAATCGGTCGCCATCTTGAAAAGTAATGCCAACTTAAAGTTCTATGCCTCTATAAAAAACAGCCTTTATGTATAATACAATCTCGAAGAAGAAAATAGAGATATTTTTATTTATTTACCAGCTATACCGTGTACGCTTCGCTACACCCATCAACTAAACATACAATAAACACTTGGAAGGAAAGTGTGGCCAACCTATAACTCAAAAAACGCACGATTTTCTCACAACAAAACTGTTTCAGTTTATATGCAAGGCACGAGCGATGGCCACTGTTCCCATCGAATCTATTCAAACACAATGCTTAATTATTTACACGATAATAATTTTTTACGGGAGGTACCATTCCCACTATCCTAATTCAGTCTGTATTTTGCTAAATTATGCACGTTAGTATGAGGGTTACTTGTGTATAGTCGTATCTGTAAGTACACAATAATAATTTTTCACTTTGTGTGGGAGCTACCACGTTACCACCGTCGTAATCCAGTCTGTATTTTGTTAGACTATGCACATTAGTATGAGGGTTACTTGTGCAAGTTTTCAAGACTCCACATATTGTAGAGCTCTAGATACACAATAATAATTTTTCACTTTGTATGGGAGCCACCATGCCCACTCTCCCAATCCAGTCTAAATTTTGCTAGACTGTACACATTATTATGAGTGTTACTTGTGCAAAGTTTCAACACCCTACCTATTGTAGTTCTCCAGGTAGACGATAATAATTGTTAGCTTTTTATGGGAGCTACCACCCCCACTTTTCCAATCCAGCCTGTGTTTCGCTAAACTATGTATGTAAATAAGGGGGTTAGTGGTGCTAAATTTCAATCTACCTATTACAATTCTCTACCTAGTTAAAAAGTGGGCGTGGTCAATTTTTCTTTGAGTAAAAACCTAAGTTGGGCTAAATTAAAATATATTGTGTAATATTTTTGTTTATCTTTTATATGAACATATTTTTGAGCTAAAATCTATTGCTTTGTATAATTTATTCAATTAATTTATATTTATTTTTCTTTACGTAATTGCTCTGTGTAAAGAATATATAAATTTAGCTTTGACTGATGGCGCCAATATGTGTAATTTCAATTGCTTTTTTCGACCAAGTTGCACTTTAGGCATCGAACAATAACCTAAAACTGGTAACAAATTTAGATCAATTCAAAGAATTCGATTGACAATTTCGTTGGAATCAAAACACATTGCCATTACCCCGCGTCTACATTAGCCATCAATTTGTCTTAACATTAGTCAAACTTTATATAATATTATTTTTAATACCGTTTTTTTAAGATGTTTTATTTTGTTAAGACAGATTGATGGCTAAGTTAGACGAGGGCTTACGTTATTTTCTGCATCAATTATAAGATTTGAGTTACCTCCGGTTAGTCGAGTGTGTAACGGACAAATTATGATGTTGACTTTTCAATTAATCCAATTATGTCTCACTATATTACTATAAAATCAAACGTTTATTAATAGTATTTTATATAAATGAATTTTAGAAAAGTATAAATAAATTAAATTTAATTTAAAAATAAAAAGGTTAAAAAATAATCGAATACATTTTTTAGTTTCATTCGACTATTCGGTAAAATATTATGTTTAAGTACTATTGAACTGATCTTGCTCTACAGGAAAGTGTTTTGCAACATTTTTTTATCAGTTTTTGGACTTTTGGGAGTTTTTCACACCCTGGCGATGTGGCATTGTCACTTGTCTTGAAATCATGACCTCAGCAAGAGAGACCAAAAAGTCTTTCTTTTTGTTTCGTACATTTGGTGTACGCAATCCACTAATTTGCCAGGCTAAACATAAGCAGTTTGTGGAAAACTTTCTTCCACCATATTTGAGACTTTCGGTCAAAATTATAAACGGTCGACAAAGTCGACGCCTAACATATGTAATTCGATTGCAGTCGCTGTTACTTTCAACACATTTGATTTTCTTCATGTCTACAAGCGATAGAGCATTACAATTAGATGCTAGAAGCTGCGAATTCATCGTAAACTATGCTGCTTTAGCAACAGCTGTCAGCAAATTATCGATCAAAACATCCGTTCTTCATCACAATTCGTACACTGTTTAAATTTACTTGCATAAATAGATCTAAAAATATTTAGTTAGCGAAATTTCAATACCATCGAACAATAACTAATTAAGAAAATATTTTTCTTTTTTTTTTTTTTGTTAAAATACAAATGTTTTTTCTTTAGATTGATGTTGTATTTCACTCGATACGCTTATCATAATTTGTCATTAATCTATTACACGATGTCTTTTTGATTTGTTTTGTTTATTTCGTAATAGAACAAAATTGGCGCAAGTTTCGTACAATTTCATAAACATTTTTGTTTTGATATCCTGACATTGTTATACTGAAATACATTGTTTGGAAGTACTGCTGTGCAGCAGTGAATTGTGACTAATAGTAAATACCAGTGTTTAAAAGCAGCATTCAAAAATTTGTTTTTATTTTCGCTAATAGAAAATAAAAATTCGCTATAGTAGCTAACATTATGGTTTATATAACTTTGCCCCCGGGGCACTTATTGTCATTGCAGTTTATTCTCAAAGCTTTGACGCAGTGCTATCAGGGAAAATGGGGGCACCAGACGCCAATGTTCCTTGAACCTTAATCTGGAAGAACCCCACCCTAATCCACGGTGGAACAGCATACGCCAGAGATGCGTGATCAAGAGGGTGCTTGGCCGTTAGTATGCGAACTCTGGATATCAGTCGACCTCTAGTTTCAAGGCATAAGGAGCTCTGTGTGGGTGGACAACGTTTTCTCCAATAATGGCCTAGGAAGAATTAAGAAGGGATGGATAGGAACGCCTCGCAAGGGGGTGAACAGGTTAATCTCTAAAGGTTCTCCTATGGCGTTGAACCGGGATATTTCGATAGGGATGGAGAAGGATGCCTCGTTAGAGGTGGAGAGGTTAATCCCTTTAGGAACTCGAAATAGAATGACAAAGAAACCTCGCAAGGGGTGGACTGGTCAGTCTATGAAGATACTCCTGCGGCTATGGAGGTAAATGTGGATGAATTGGACGCACCTGTCCTTGTGGGCTTAGTCAAATCCTTTTCGGAAGCAGGCACCTCAAAACGTTCCTTCAACGTCGAGTCGGAGTCTCTACAGCTCATGCCTAAAAGTGAGTGGCAGAGGCAGAA
>OX451215.1:20529822-20577349 GCA_949628195.1 Phasia obesa | reverse complement strand
TTTATCCGAAAGATAATCTTGTGGCATTACATTTTAAATATGATTTCTGGCATATGACCGCTACGGCTGGCGCGGATGTAGTCCAATGTGGACGTCCAATTTTCGATAACTTTTTTCAACATTTGTGGCCGTATATCGGCAATAACACGGCGAATGTTGTCTTCCAAATTGTCAAGCGTTTGTGGCTTATCCGCATGGACCAATGACTTTACATAGCCCCACAGAAAGTAGTCTAGTCCAAAACGTGAAATTAGGCGGTCACCACGTGTGTCTTTCAATAAATCTATTGTGGCACGTCTTGTTGAAACCACATCTCCTGGACATCATGGTTATTCAATTCAGGAATGAAAAAGTTAGTAATCATGGCTCTATACCGATCACCATTGACTGTAACGTTCTGGCCACCATCGTTTTTGAAAAAGTACGGACCAATGATTTCACCAGCCCATAAAGCGCACCAAACAGTCAGTCTTTCTGGATGTAACGGTGTTTCGACATACACTTGAGGATTACCTTCTCTCCAAATGCGGCAGTTTTGTTTGTTAACGTAGCCATTCAACCAGAAGTGAGCTTAATCGGTAAACAAAATTCGCTTATGAAAATCGGGAACAACCGTAATCTCGTTTTGGGCCCATTCGACGAATCTACGCCTTACTGTTCAGGGGTGAGTCTATTCATGATGAATTGCCAAACTAAACTGAGAATAAATCACTTTACAGATGTTAAATCGGTCGACATCTTGAAAAGTAATGCCAACTTAAAGTTCTATACCTCTATAAAAAACACCCTTTATATATATATATATATATATATATTCACGCAATGACAAATATATAGGAATACCCTTTCGACCTTTAGTGAAGGGTATAAATATAAAACCAAAAACTAAAGGGTGTTTCGATAGTGACACGATTTTGCATATGTATATGACCTTATATTTGAACAGTAACAGGCTAACGCTTAAAATTGTCACAGATTATATTTAACAATATCTACTGCAACAACAAGTGAAGAAAATAAATAAAAATTAAAGGCTGTTCCCTAGATGTAGCGAATTTGAGGAAGTTGATCATCTCTTCTAAACATTACGAAAGATACTTGATATTTACAAAGGGTGTTTTGTACGATGGTCTAGTAGAAAAATAATAAAAAAAACTCCTAAAATAAGTAAATATATAAAATTATCACTGAACTATTAAACTCGGGTTGACCAAATAAAAATTCCGTGTTTGAATACAGATGATTGAAGTATAATTTTATGGTTTTATTAATTTTTGGGTGATTTTTTGGCGAAACTTGGATCCACTATTTCTAGACATGTATTTCTTTATTAAAAAAAAATTATTTATTTATAATGAAATTTATAATCAAGCTTAAGTTCGTTTTTATTCTCTCTACGAAAGAATTAATTAAATTACAAATTAGGTGATAATATTAAAGAAAAATTGGGAAAATTTAATTTTTAGACACCAGCAGGAGCGGAATGCACATTTTCTAGACAGCCATGTCTATATATGTAATACATAAACAGTTCGACTAATAATAACTAAAATTTTCAAAATTTATTTATAATTACAAATTGAACAAGTGGTCTGCTTTGATATTCGCCCTACAAACAAACATGTGGGTGTGACCTTTATTTATATTGAAAAATACCTTAATTTTCTTTTACTTCCTGCTGCATATTTATTTTTCTTTTAATAAAATTTTACCTAAATATTTTTAATTGCTCGATAAAATATTATGGTTGGGTGTGTGTAACCCAAAATTTCATAATTGTGAGAAAATAATGGCTGTCAGGCAACAAGTAAAATGTCTTAATTAAATATTTTTATTTCAACGAAATTGTAAAACACTTTAAAAACATTTTTCAAATTTGATAGTATTGTTTTTGATTTATGGCATAAGTATGTATGTATATACTAGTATGTATGTACATTGTTATACTTAACTTTTAATATTATACTAATATGTAAAGGGGAAAATAAATGTAGACTCGTAAACAAGTAAATTTTAAGAAGAATGCCAATCATTAGCATAAGACTTTACTTTGTATAAAAAGAATTAATTTTAATTAATTGTTATTAAAAAGTATTTAATATTATATTTATATACATATGTATATAAACTTGCCCTTCCGTTTATAATTTCTACAATATTATTAAAATATTTGTTTTTGCAATTAATTGTTGTTCGTGTCTTTAAAAAATTTAAAAATAAGTAGTAGTATTTTAGTACAATGCATTTTTATTATTCTTAAACTTAAACAGAATCAAGGCGACACTATTAAAAAAGGCTTCAAAAACATTGCTGTTAATAAAGAATTAACGCTTGTAGTTCCGCTATAGATAGTGCAATAGACTAAGTTTTTTCTTCAAAAGGAGAAAAAGGGGTGGAAAGGAAAATGCATACGGCTGAATGAATATTAATGAATTTCGAACTGCAAGTTGCAATATACAAGTCTGTTTTAAGAACTAAGATCACTTCTGGGAGAGGCATTTTGTGTATACAAATTGCTGTAAACCGAGGCATTTTAATCGGAATTTTTTTGTGTATTCTTGGTAACTGAGTTGATAGGAGTCGCTGTTGTTCAGATCTAAACAAATGTTTTATGTTTATTCTCAGTTTAGTTTGGAAACTAACAATTCGATTTAAATACTTTTTTGTCTGTGTTGAGAGAGGACCTAAAGGTTGGAAATAGGCTATAAGGATTATTCATTCGACTAGTGCTTAGAGAGACACTCGAAACGGATCGACCCATGCAACGCCGGGTAAATTACACTAGTATTTCTTACGTATAATTTTATAAAGTTACTAGCTGTGCACGTTGCGAGTATACTGACAATATTTTTTCGATTTTGCTTTGAAAGTTATCCACACTATGTTTTAAGACTCTTACGTATTTACTTTATATAAAGGTACTTATCCATGGATAAAATTCTAAAATTTATAGAAGGACGTAGCTGTCTAGAAAATGTGCATTCCGCTCTGCTGGTATCTAATTTCCAATTTTTATTTAATAATATCACCTATTTTGTAATTTAATTTATTCTTTCTTAGAAGGAATAGAACGAACTCAAGCTTGACTACAAGTTTCATTGTCTGTAATATAAATAGTTCGACTAATAAAATTTCAAATTTTAATTTATAGAAAATTCTAAAATTATTGTAAAGCTCTGTAAAAGACAGACAGGAAATGAGTTACTCATTATTTGAAAACAGCGCCATCTGTTGCGCAACATTGCTTAAAATATACTGCTTTCAAAAATAAAAGATGCTTTAAAGTATGCAGTACTTTTAAATCGGTAAAAATCGGCCTACTTTCACGGTTTTTCTCTCTACTTTTTCTTGGAAATAAGATATAAAAGTATCCTATATTGGAATCAGGATACTAAGGTACCTTCTCACAAAATTTTGTTAAAATCCATCCAGTAGTTTTTATGTGTTGCGAACAAAAAAAAGAGAGACAGACAGATAATTTCTTTAACAAACTACTCGCAAAGAAAAAACTTGGTTAAGGTAACCATATACTATGAGCAATAGCCCCCACGCAAACCCCTAAGGGTCTGTGAGCAGTTACACAATCTCAACGAGAATCTCACAAAGAGAATAAAACATGTAAAAATTTTAAATCAGTAGCATACCAGCTTTCGACAAGGTAGGTTTGTGGTACTTTGCTTATTATTTAGCAAACCAATGCATTTTCATTTTAACCACTTTTTTTGGTTGGGGGCCTTTGACTATGAGCATCATATTATGATTAAATTATATGGTTGTGTTCAAACCATATTATTTTTAAACATTATAATATTATGGTTAAAAACTATGAAATGTCACATGAGAACATTTTTTCTAATAAAATTATTTTATTTATAATTTGTAACTACGTTTTAAGTTTTGCTAATATATCGCACCCTAAATACAAAATCAAAATACTAAAATTTTCAGGAGAGACAAAAAACTGTTTATGTAAAAATGATTGTAATATTTAAAGAAAATATTGTTCCATTATGAAAAAGTTCAATAAGGTTCTGCTATACTTTTTTAATTTTATATTATGTTTGCGAAAATAAAATAAAATTTTTATTTATGACTAAAAATAATTCTCTTTAGTTCATCGTGCAGAAGCATTACACTTAACATAAAAATAGACATAACTGTATTTTTCCAGTTAAAGAAGATAGTGATGTGAAAGAAATTTTTGCAGTAGTTAGAGATATGTAATCTGAATTAATTTATGGAAAAAAGTCAGTTTTGGAAAATTTTGAGTTGTGACCCTTTTGTATTTAGGGTGCGATATGCATCAATGAAATCGTCATGTAGATTTCATTAATACATACATAAATTAGCAAAACATAATACTTACTTTATATTGTAAATAATAATTAAATATAATTTTGCAAAAATTGTTTACACATTGTTTTTTACAATTTTTCTTATTAGGGGTTTTCACGATGGTTATATTTCAAATTTGGATATTGTAAATTTGCAGTACATATTGCAGTACATATTGCAGTGTTCTTTTTAGTACAAACGAAGTAAAGTGAAGCAAATTTCAAGTACGTATATTTTGTTGCTGTTTTGATAAAAACTTTGCATATTTGTTCACATTTGCATCGTATACATTACCCATCCTGAAAACCCCTATTATTAAAAAAAAACAAAAATTTGTCAAACCCATATGTATGTATATATAATGCTAAAATTTTTTTGGAATCAGCAAAGGCCTAACTACGGCATTCGATGGCGATTGAAATTTTAATAGATATTAAATCGAAATTTCGCTTGATATATAATGCCCTAATTAGGCCTCTGGTGATTCCTAAAAATTGTAGCATAACATATACATATGTACATTGTTTGTACTTTTTTTTCATAAAAATTTCATACGTTTAGAAACGTTACAAATTGAATCCTTAAAACGGTTTAAAAAATTATATATGTATAAATTGAAGGACAAAATTAAAATTAAGCTTGAGGTCAAGATGTTCTATTTAATATAAAGGGAGGATCAAGAGATGGCTAGAACCAAGTTAACTACTATGATTGATAATCACATGAATAAGGTCACATTGTCAAATAGAGACCAATTTACCCTGAACACGATGAAACGCGCGAAAGCTTTTTGAAACGTAGTGAAGATATCTTAATATTGAATGCGAACAAAGGAAACAGCACAGTAGCAATGGACAAGAAGGATTATAAACTTAAGATGCGGACAGTAGTTAAAGATATTATGATATACCAGAGATTAAGAAGAGATCCTTCAACCAAACTTCAAAAAAATTAACAATGACTTAGTTGAAAAGCTTTCGAAAAATAATATTATATCGACAACGGAGAAAATGTAACTCAAAATTGACTCGGCCTTAGCACCAAGATTATATGGACTTCCAAAAATCCACAAGAAAGATTTACCGCTGAGACCAATTTGCTCATGTATTAACTCCCCCTCAAACAACCTCTCTAAATACTTGACGAACATATTAAAACACATCACTAAAATTTTACCATATAATGTTAGGGACTCAGTGCAATTTAGGAATAAGGTAAAAGACTTGACGATAGATAAAAATGAAACACTTATATCTTTTGCCGTAGTCTCACTTTTTCCTAGTGTACCGGTAAACTTAGCATTAACTATTATTGAGGAAAAGTGGGAGGAGATTAAAGAATATACAAATATGACAAAGGATTTGTTTTTACGCATTTTAAGATTTTGCATTAGAGACAACCGGTATTTCCAATATGACGACAAAATATACTCCCAAAAAAGGGGACTTTCTATGGGTTCTCCAGCTTCACCAATAGTCGCGGACATTGTTATGGAAAGACTATTGGAACTTGTATTCGGAAATTAACTATTAAGCCCAAGATTTTAACAAAATATGTCGACGATTTGTTCGCCATTGTTAGAGAGAATGAAATAGATAATATACTGACGATTCTCAATAACTTTCACCCATGAATTAAGTTCACTATGGAGAGAGAACCTAACTCCAGACTTCCATATCTAGACACCATGGTGATAAGAGAGGCCTAAAATTAAGAATTGACTGGTATCAAAAACCAACAGCGTCTGGAAGATTAATCAATTATTTTTCAAAGCATCTAAGAAGTATGATTATAAACACCGCCTCTAATTTTATCAACAGAGTTTGGGACATAAGTGACACCAAAAGAATAAAAGAAAAATAAGGACAATACTAAAGGACAACGATTTTCCATCTGAACTTATTAATGATTATAATTGTGTAAAAGTGGTTAAAAATACAGACAATGTGGCTGAACCAAAGATTTTTAAATCGTTTATATATGTTCCAAATATATCTGAGAGATTTGAAAAATCTGGACTATTTGACTGTAACAAATATAGAAAAGCACAAAAAACAGATAATAGTTTACGTTCTTTTTTAAGTAAAACTAAAGGCAAAGAAATTCCTTGCGATGGCAATGAAATTGAAAAGTGTGATAAAGTGTGATACATTGGGACGACAAAAAATAAGTTAAAATTTAGGATTGCTGGTCATAAATCTGATCAGTGTAATAGGTTAAATAATTTTACACAAACAACTGCACTCGCGACCCACTGTGCTCAGAACAATCACTGTCCAAATTTTGATAATATTAAAATATGTTGCAGATAATAAATGTACCTACAATTAAGAGAATTAACTATAAAGCTGACGTTGAGAGCATAGCTCAGAACTATAGACATTTAATAAATAAAGGTAGACAAAGAAAACAAGTATTATCAAATGAACTTTTTGGTTTAATATTTAATGCAATAATAACTTTTGACGATGGTAGTCGAACTACAATATAGAATAAGTTTGTTTGTTCTTTACTGTTAAACATTGTTGATATGTTTTTGTCTATATATCTCTTCATTTGTTGTTTTTTGTTTAAACCAAATATGTTTTGTTTTTAACCGACTTCAAAAAAGAAGGAGGTTATCTATTCGTCTGAATGTTGCTTTTTTTTATGTATGTAACCGCAGAACTCAGCCATTTCTGAACCGATTTTAAATTTTTTTTCTTTATTTGAAAGGTTATGCTTTCAGGTTGGTCCCATTTTAAAAACAGTTCATTATATTAAAAATTAAAGGGTGTCCGCATACAACATACATGTTTTTTACGTGTATTAAGAACCGTAAAGGGCACCAAATTAAAATTTTAAAAAATTGCGTATCGTTATAGCTCCCAACAGCAGAAATTAATAAAAAAATAAATTTAAAATTTAAAGGGTGTCCCCATAGGTGAAGTAATTTGACCTATTTGAGCCTATCTTTTGAACCGTTGTAGGCAAAAACTTGAAAATTTGACAGAATGTCGATTACTATGACCGTTATAATAAAATGTAAAAATATTCAAAATTTTAAAGGGTGCTCCAATAGTTCATTTAATTTGATGTATATGGCCATACTTTTGAACAGTTGTACACAGACCGCTGAAATTTATAAATAACCTGTATTGCTAAGTCCGCTATAACAAAAAGTATAAAATTTCAATTTGGAAATAAAAGGGTGTCCCAATAGTTAATGTAATTCTATATATGTGGCCAAACTTTTGAACTGTTATAGACAGACAGCTGAAATTTACAAGGAACCTGTATTGCAAAGTCCACTATAGCAAGTATATCTATATGGCCCTATCTTTTGAACCGTTAAACACAAACACTTAAAAATTAGGCAGAATATCCACTACTTTCTCTGGTATGATAACAAGTATAAATTTGGAATTATAATGTAAAGGGTGTCCCAATAGTTCATGTAATTTGATATATATGGTTAAACTTTTTAACCGTTATAGACAGATAGTTGAAATTTACAAAGAATCTTTGTGGCCAAGTCCTCTATAACAACAGGTCTTTAATTTAAAATTGTAAATTAAAGGGTGTCCGATTAGGTGATGTGATTTGATCTATGTGACCATATCTTTGAAATCAGACAGAGGCTTGAATGGTGTCCCCATAAAAGACGGATGCTGGTGAAAATAGCTTAAATTTTGAACAGTAATAGGTAGATGCTTGACATTCACATAGTCTTTATTTTTTTCCGCTAATTTTGGCGCATCTATTATTTGGTTTAAATCTAATTCTTACAGATTACTTCTTACATTTTTAGTTTATAACTGGTACCCTTCTATCTGTTTTGAAGTCGGTTTTTTTTTGCAAAAATTATATATTATTTAATGTTATTATGTGTTTAAATGTTATGTATTTTTAAAGGAGTAGCGAAATATTGGCAGATTTAATATTTTATATTATATAGAACATCTTGAGCTCAAGCTTAATTTTAATTTTTTCTTTCAATTATACTTAAATAGGTCTAATAAAACATAATTTATTATGTATAAATTAATATGTACTCACCTGCAGTTTACATCATTTTAAAATTACGTTGGTTAATCAACAAATTAAATCAGGAGCGAAGCATTAAGTTTCAGTAGATTGGCAAATTTGTCGAGCAAATAATAAAATTATTCACGGAGCGTAGCGGAGCGTAGTGCAGAAATTAAAATGTTTGTTTTGATCTTTTGTGTTTTTTTAAGATAAAGGATATTAAAATAATTTAGCAATTATTGTGAAAGAATTAAGCAATAATTCTAAACAATATTATAAAATATTACTTGAATTTAACAGTGTTTTCTTTTGCAATTTTTAAATGTTATTTTTATACAAAGAACACATAACACAAACAGCCTTAATTATTAACAAATTAAATAAAATTATTTCAAATACTTAAAACTAATAAGCCAATTATATTTGAACAGCCAAAAAAATGTTAAAGCGAATGTAATTTAAGCGAATTCGTTTAAGCGTGCATGCTGAGTAAAAGAAATTTGGTGGTTTTTGTCATAATTTTGTTGTTGTTTTCTATTATTAAATATTTATTTTTTTTTTAACATTATTTATAATTTATTAAGATTTGTATTATTCGTATGTAAAGTTTATTCTTGTTTATTGTATTTATAAATTGATAATTACAATAGTTTTTTAAAGCTGTCGTTATTTTATATTATAAAATTATTATTATTTTTGTTTGTTAACTAAAAAACTGTTTGTGAAACTGTGTTTTTAATATTTAGAAACTTTTTATTTTAAAATCTAATACCCATATTTATAATAAATAAAATTTATTTGAAATATATTTTAGAACAAATTTTTACACAAAAACTTTGTACTTAAATATGTTCATACATATATTTCAAGTAAGTTTTCTTTATTAAGAATATGGGCTTAATAAAATAACGTAATTTTTACAGTACCCTGGAGAAAACTTGTAGTAAAAAACGAATATGTGACTGCGCTGAGAGAGAGGGACCTAAATGTACGTTAACCAATTTTTTAATATTGAAATTGGGGTTCGCCGAAAATATAGGTTTTCTCCATGGTAGTTTCGTTTACACCATTAAAACGTTTCATGAAATTTCTTTAATTCTCTTTTGAACTTTCTTGTTTTTACCTGTCTCTCTACACCTCTTGCCATCATAAAACTAGTTTCATGCAAATGATTTCATGAAAAATGTCATCGTGTAATTTATTACATGGAAAAACAGAAAAAAAAATCATTAAATTTTGAAAAATGATTGAGAATTTCGGTGAACCGTTTTAAAGGATTAACCATTTTTTTTTAATTTTGTGAATATTTTATGGCAAATCAGAGGAACAAGGCCACTCCTTCCCCCACCCCTAAATTCTTCATTTCGGTAGTCGAAAAAATAGTTTTTCAGAGAGTAATGTAAGTACCGGTCATAATCGGTAATTTCGGAGTAAGGAAAGTATGTTAAAAATAAACTTTCAACGGTTCTCCTGATTACTGTTCCAACTTTAGGTACCTTTCTTTTGGCTCGGTTACATCTCTTTATATATGAAACACAAAATGTGTCTCCTTGTTTTTTTTGCTATAGCTGCCTATACGAGTGGACCGACCTTTCTAGAATTTTTGGCAGTTTATTAATAGGGTATATACATATTTGCTTTATATTCTAGATGGATTGTAAACCTCTAAAAATATTTTAATAAGAATGTAATTCCACAAAGTAAAAATACAAATACTATACAAATTTTATTCAACTGACGCCATCTGTTGTGCAGTAGTTTTTCAAAGGATCCCACTTTCAAAAACAAAAAGGTGAATTGAAAAAATAACCGTGTTGAAAAATCCTAGTTTTGAACCGAAAATATTAGTACCTTTAAACCGGAAATTGCGTTTTTCACTGCTTTTTCTGCACTTTCTCTTGGAAATAAGATATTTTTGCGGAAAAAAAAAGTATCCTATATTCGGACCAGGATACTTAGGTACCTCCTCACAAAATTTTGTTAAAATCCATCCAGTAGTTTTCTTTTTATTTTTGCGTGTAAAGAAATACAGACTGTATCTATGTGTTTCAAGTGTCTTCTATTACATATCGTCGCGTTTATTCTTAAACCACGTAAGCGCCAAAAAGTCGTTTTTCAGAAAACGAAAAAAATTTATAAACTTCTTTAATATGGGTTTCAAAACAATTTTTTTTTTACAAATCTTTTATTTTTTTTTTTTTAATTTTTTACTTACAATTAATTGTAGCCAAATCTGTCGCTTACGTGGTTTTGGCGCAACCAACAAATTGCAAATTTCTGTGTGTAAATTAACTTTTTTTTTGTATTTATAAAAAAAAAAACTTTTAACTTTATTAAAAATGCTCCAATTGGCCTGAAACTTTCCTGATTTTTTATTATTAAATACAAAAAACTTAGTGGTTGAGTCTTTAACATTTCCAACTTGAAATATAAAAACCATTATATTTTGCATGCAAATGGCACTTACGAGGTTTTGATAATGGATTTTTTTATTTTTCATACAAACTTGTTAAGATAAGAATGTAGTCTGGTGGCAAATGTTATTTTCTACCATAAAAACCAAAAAAATTACTTTTTCGAAAAAATGACGCTTACGTGGTTTAAGAAGAAACGCGACGATATTTATGTACGTTTCAAAAGATATGCTATGTATGTACCAAAATACATCTATTATTATGGCGACCTTTTCCTTATTTTGAAATCGGTTTAAACTATTAACGAATTAAACCCTTCTCCTTTTGCAATTCGTTGAAAAAGAAGATATGTACGTAGACTCGCTAAAAATTCCATGAAATTAGTTTCGGATTAACAATTTCAAACTGAAACCACTTGTCAAAAACTGGTTCCACAAATTCTCTGGTATCAGTTTCGAAGGTGACACTTGCAAAAACAATATTATATGGCCAATGCCTACCTAAAACATCTCATGTTTATCATCATTGGCTATAGGTTGTTAGAATAAAACTGATTCTAAACATGTGTTTTAGAGCAATTACAGATTCTCCAGGGTATTTACATTGGAATTACTTAATATTTTAGATTTTTTTGTTTAAATTGTTTCTTTTTTGCATTACAAACAATAATTGCTAATTTATTTTATTCTTAAGACTGAGAAAAAGGGTCATTGTAGGCTCTAAGTCTTGTAAAACTAAAAAAATATATACATATATATGTATAAAATGAACCAATTAAGCTACCTTAATGGAGAAGCTACCATTGGGTATATCTTTGCCACCAAATTTTACATTGACATCGTAATCACCAGGATCGTTTAAGGCATAGAAGATATCAAAGAAGCCATCCTTTTCAATAACATCAATATCCACCAGGTCAAGAACTTCCCTAAAATTGGAATATTGAAAAATTCCTAATTAAATTTTCTTTTTCAATCTGCGCCACAGCTATACTTACTTTCCTTGCTTGGTGGTGATTTTGCAAGTGACAGCACCATCACCAGCTTCCCGAGCATCCACAGTCAAATGACTCTTGCTACCCGATGGTTGTATTTTGGGTGCCTTTTCGACTAGCTTACATTTCTTAGCCTCACCCGTGGCGAAGGCTTCCAATTTAAAGGGTGATCCTTCAATTTCTTGACCTCCATATTTTATGCTAACATTATAAGTTCCACATTCGTCGGGTATGAACGACACTACATAAGTACCATCTTTGATTTCCTGCAGACGTGGTTTAATTTGTTTTCCTTTGGGATTCTTTATGTCAACATTAATATCAGCTTGTCCAGCTTTTTTAGTATCAACTTCAAATTCAGCCGGTTTCGAGGCAGGGGTCTTTTTCTTTTCATTAACACCTTTGATAAGAACCTTAGAGGGCTCAGCTTTGGGAAAGACAGTCATAACGAAGGGACTGTTTAAAATAAAAACAAAGAGAACAACTCAAATGTTAATTTAATTTTTCGTATAAATTGATAAAGTTTGTATGGAATTGTTTCCTAAGGCTCATTATTATAACTTGCCAATAGCTAAAGTTAGGATTTTATCGGAGAGATAATTAGTTTTTCCTTATAATAACGAGGGTATGGCTCGTTACTATAACTTGTCTCTAAAGTAGGTGATAGTTAAAAAGTTATTTTTAGCTTACTTATATTAACAGAAAACTACTTATCTCTCCTAACTTTAGCTAATGGCAAGTTATAATGGGATTAAAACTTTCTTTCTTATGCTTTATACACATAGACGACAGCGGCTACACAGCAACATGAGTTTAAATGCCGTTAGCTAGAACGGCGTCGTGTAGTTAGCTACTTAATGATGTTATAGACGACAGCTATATCAAAAATACCGTCACAACGGTGGTCGTGTAGCTATGTAGCAATGATTTCGTCTTCATATAAACAATTGTATTTAAGTTTTGACAGGTGTTAGTTGAAAGCCTGCAGTCGCCTATTTGTTTAATGCATTACACTCACCTGCATGGCACTTCGGTATCGGCAAAAGTGATAGTAGATGTCAAAACTGAACCTTCTTTGGGTGGTGAATAGTAGACACAATAGATACCATCGCCTTTTTCTTCAACACGTAAATCTTCTACAGGAGTACCTTCGGAATTTTGAATCTTAACTGCAATACGCCCCGGACCAGCATCCTGAACATCAATGAAAAAGTGTGTAGGCACTGACTCCCTAACCTCACCATGTTCAATACCCGGACCATAAACCTTAACCTTTGAAGGATCAGAACGTTCTTCCACGAACACCGAAAATGGCGAACCGGGAATATGTTTGTCCGCAAAACGTATAGAAATATCATACTCTCCCACTTCGGTGGCAACATAGTCAACATCGCAACTGCCATCACGATTATCAATACAAGTCATTTTAGCTTCAGAGGGTCCTTCAATGGCCAACGATAGACCACCCTTGCCAGCGCCTTTAGTTTCAATAACGAATTTATTCTTTTCACTTACATAGCCACGTTTCAAACCGGGACCATAAGCTTTACAGCGCGAAGGATCACAGCCGCTCTTGACATTGACCACAAATGGTGAACCAGGCACCGGAATGTTATCGTATAATAGCTCAATTGTATGGCGGCCAGCTTCAAAAGGTGTGTACATAATTCGGAAAACATCGTTTGTGGTACCGGGTAAAATTTCACTAGGCAACATTTGCCCCTTGGGATCGAAGACTGAGCAGGAAAGTTTTTTGGAATCGATGCTGGCGCCAACTTTGCTCATATCCACCATAAAGTCGGTCTTTTCGTTCATAATGACACCTTTAAGTGAAGGGGGAAAAACAGAAAAATAAACAGAATTAAAAAGAACAAATTTGTGTTTCAATACAGCATCAAAAACGAGTAACAAAAGATTATTATGGGGCTTGAACAACGAGTTAATTGGTTTTAGTTGTTTACGCAATAGGAATTTTTATCACACAAAAAAAAACAGACAATTTTTATAGTCTTAACAGTTTTCACGTTAAAAAGACGAAATAAATTTCAGTAACTCTTAAAGACAGTTTTACAAGAAAGTTTCTGTTTGATTTAGAGAACTCAGATACATTTAGCAATTATCTATGTATATATTTGCTTAATATGTTTTCATATGTAGATAGAAGCTTATTTAAATTAAAAATAACGCGCATTTATTTTGTTGGGTCACCCTGTTAAAAAAGCCATTCTTTGCTTTTAATTTAGGTTAGTTCAATGCACTTGTTTCCAAGCAACTCAAAAAAGGAGTTTCATCATTTCCACCTACAAACACTAGTCAGCGAAGAAAAAAAATATAATCTGATTTGATAATACGGTTGATCTCAAGAATTAG
Source organism: Phasia obesa (assembly GCA_949628195.1). Lineage (NCBI taxonomy): Eukaryota > Metazoa > Arthropoda > Insecta > Diptera > Tachinidae > Phasia > Phasia obesa. Next base: position 20,563,228 of record OX451215.1, on the reverse strand, counting down.
GCTAAATTTTTTCCTGAACGCGAATAAAAAGTTTTATGATAATGAAAGAAAAATCGAACAACCCAACTTTTTTGTGACAAAAAATGTGATTGTTCACTGACAATTAGTTTAAAGTGGATATTGGGAGAAGCTCGACTTATAATTTCTTGTGGTGGCGCAGTCGCCAGCTTCCAGTGAAGCTCCTGGTAGGGAACCGAGAGTGGATAGAAGTAAAATCTTTAAGAAAAATAACGCTAACTCACGATGGATCAGAATACATCAACGAAGCCTGGTTGCTAACTCCAGTCAATCTCTAGTTTTAAAGCAGACAGCCGTGCAATGGAGTTTCTCTGCACTTTACTTTTACTTACTTATTCATATACCGTGAAGTTTCGTGAGAGGCGGTATGGTTAAGTTCCAAGTTCAATATAAAACTTAAACTCAGTTCAAACACAAAATGAAAAGAATCCTAGCGTGGACTTAAGAGAAACGGATAAGACGAACAGCAATGGGGCGCTGAGGTAAAAAGTTAGGATAACTCCAGAGTAAGACATGAAGTAATTCTTCCAAACATGGGTGGATAAACGTGTTGCGTTGAAAATTTTATAAATTCGGCTTGGAACAACCACGGCATAGTTATATTCCAGACACAAGAGAAGTAGCGCAAAGCTGCAGAGTAATAATGAAAATGAAGGTATAAAGGTTTTACATTGAAAACTGTGCAGATTTAGTCTGGTCCAACTACGGAAGGGTTAAATTCCATTTAAAAGGTGATGCAGCAGAAGCGTAATCTGCCGTTGACTTTTGCAGGCCTGAATTCGCTGGGTTTTATTATAGTAGAAAAGGAAAAGGTAGCAGGCTGGCAAGTTTGCGCTCCAAGAGCATTGAACAGTAAAGCGATAATCCAGTTCCTATCATCAAATTTTATGTTAGAAGAGGACAAGCAACTAATTTGATGTTCATTGTTGAAATGTAAACAAAGCAAACTACAAAGTGTATGTATGTGTGTCGTCTTTGTGCTAACCGAAAAAGCGTGCCACTACCCTAAACTGATAATTGGCAACTGAAAGACACGACTTTTGCGGACTGAGGATAGCAAACAATGTCTAAAGTAATACAGCCGAGGATAAACACAAAAGTTGAGCGGAACCTGACATTAAATCGTATCTGACTGAGATGAAAACCAAGAAATATGATATTGTTGGCCATATTGCTTATTCTGCACACGTTGTGTGAATGTCCAGCACTGGCTGATTTTAGATTGAGAACCACGCATTGATATGTACTGCGTATGAATGGCAGGGTGATCCTTAAAGCCAGTGTTAAGCGGAGTAAGTGATTGGGAAAAAGTTCGTAGAAAATATATAAAATATAAACGTGTCGATTTAGCGGAACATTGGCATAAATAATGAGGAATCTTCTGGGAGGTTAAAAACTCCCAAATAGGGGAAAATGTCTTAAAAAATACTAAAGCCAAAAGCAAACGTAATGATTTAGCGGAATATAGTGATAAGTAATGTGGTCGCCTACATATTACAAACCGATCTCATCACCCATTACGAAGTAGGAAAGGGGGTTAAAAGCTCCCAAGACAGTAGGAAGTATGCTTCAGTAATCTCCCTACAAGACAAAAACTGAAAAAAAAGTCTGCAACAACACAAATCCTTTTATTATTTCCTGTAAAGAATAACAAATTTGAACGATTTAATTATGTACGAGTATACATACATACATGTGTACACTACAGAACGTACAATTTACAAACATTTGACAACACTTCTCTGAAAATTAGCAAAAATTGTTTTCAATGTTTCACAAACACCACAAAGGAATGTAGAGAATCGATTTTTTTTATAAGGAATTACTCACCATACCAACTACAAGAGTAATAGCGTAAAGATCGTGAGGTATAAGAATCATGAAGAGTAGCTACAGCTTAAAAAATAATTGTAAATATGTGAATTAAAATATCAAATAAATGATTGATTTCTAAGTGATATGCAACGTGGTTAATATTTTATTTCATATTGAATACATTTTTTCGAATTGCCTAAATAGTCTCCAATTTTCGATTATTTCGTGCCTGACATGTAGTGTTGGAGATTGAAAACTAAGAAACATTGAAGCGATTTAAAAACTGACATGCATAATTAAAGCTTTGCAATTAAAACAAAAAAAAAAAAAAAAAATAAGATTAACGGGAAACTTAAAAGCGTAAAGAGCTTAATTGAAAGCCTTTTGTACTGTAGTTAAGCAAATTTTTAATTTAAATCAATTAGGAATTATAAACACATGCTGGACTTGAAAAGCGTTTTTTGCAATTTTTTGTAAATTATTTTAATGGAATCGGCTTGCAGCATCACAGCAACAGCAAAAAAACAAAAAACATAATTTTATTTTTGGATTGCCATCATAGCCTACCATGCGGCTGTATGCCGATACCACTAACACGTGTGTTGCTGAGATTCGGCAAAGGGTATATAATCGGTTGGAATGGTGATCCATTTATATGACGTTCATTAAATGTTATATTTACAGTATAGTCTCCGGCTTCGGTAGGTAAGTAGGCTACATTGCAAGTGCCATCACCGTTATCACGACAATTAATGGCCGCTTCACAGGGACCCTCTACGGTAACACCCAAACCACCTTGGCCCGCACCTCTTGTATCGATCATAAACTCGGCTGGTTGTCCCACTAAACCTTTTTCCAGACCCGGACCAAAGGCTCGCACCTTATTCGAATCACTGCCACTTAAGCACTGCAAACGAAATGGTCTGGGCGTAATGGGCGTTCCACCAAAACATATACCCAGCAAATATTCACCTAGTTGGGTTGGTGTAAAGTTGACTAGAAAACCCTCTGCTGTGGGTATAACATGAGCCTTAATGCGACTACCCGAGGGTGAGGTTATTGTAACGGCCAGATCAGCTTTAGGCAATCCATGCGTAATGATGCGAAACTGCTGGAGACTATTTAATGGTGCAGCTTGTTGATAAATGAGTTTGTAACGAAAGTTTTTGGACTTAGATGATGACCTTTTGTATAGTATTTCAAGTGTTTTTTATTTTTTATAATTTAAAGCCTAATCTTCCTTTTTTTGTTGGGAAAATAATGTTCTTGTGTATGATGATTTTATTTAAAAATATGTCCTTTTTTAAATGACTGTGAAGTATCCTAATTGCTTTAAACTGGGGAAATACTTACTTGCTTCCAGGCCATCTACTTTAATCTTTGAGACATCGATATTTTGCTCGACCATTACTTTTTGACCCAAAGGCACAGGTTGTCCGCCGTAAGTCATGGTTGTGGTGTAGGCACCCTTGGTAGGGGGTATTACCTCTACAGAGTAAGTCTGATCTTCATTGTCAATAATACGGCAGGGTATTTCCACTTTGGTTTCCTCATGAACAATCTTGACCTTTAATTCAGCCTCACCGGCATCGCGGCAATCGACGTTGAAATGAGTGGGAGAATTAGGATGTACACCAGGTTGGAACCAAGGACCAAAAGCTTGAACCTTAGAAGCATTGACTGGTAAACCGACATAAACACGATGAGGAGAATTTGGTGTAGCCACGCCGCCAAAATTAACTGCAAGGAATAAATATATTTTATTTCGCATCAAAGCCTGTAACTTATTATTAAATCACCTTCCACGGTATGTGGACTGCTAGCAATGGGGGTGTATGTACATTTCTTGGTACCATCAGGTTGGGTTTTAACCTCCACTGGCATTCTTTTGCCATAAACATCTTCTACCACAATATCTAAGGGAGCTGGTCCAGCCTTAGAGTCATCAACGGTGAATGATGTAGGCTCATTAATGGTTACACCATTCTTTTCCAAACCTGGACCAAAGGCCTTAACCAATTCAGGATTGTAGTCGGTCTTGGGCAAAATTTGTGTTATAAATGGAGACTTGGGTATGTCTTCATTATCGCACAGAATATGCACAGCATATTCTCCAGGAGCAGTAGGATGATATTTAACTAAAGCTGAACCATCACCGTTGTCGTGACACTCAATTTCAGCCTGAGAGGGACCTGCTACAGTAAAACCCAGAGCACCAGTTTCGCCATTAGTTTCCACAACAAATGCAGCTGGATAGCTTACAACACCACCCACTAAGCCAGGGCCAAAAGCTACAATATTCGATTCCTTCTTGGGGCCTACTTTTACTTCAAATGGAGACTTGTTTATTTCTTGACCAGCAAAGGTGACTACGGCTACATAACGGCCCTCTTTGTTGGGGAAATAATGGCACTCATAAGTATGGGCATCTAATTTTTTCATAGATACTTGCTCGTTCATGCCACCAGGACCAACTAATCTAACTTCTGGCACACCCTCACCTGCACCTTCGGTATAAATTTTAAAATCAGCATCATCACCTACTCTCACACCAGCTGGCTGCAAACCTCTGCCAGACGCTCTTACACGTCTGGCATCGGACAAGGGTGCTACTTTGACGGGAAAAGGACTATTTGGTACTGGTGTGCCAGCGTAGAATACATTCACAGAGTGTAAACCCTGAATAGCAGATACATATTCACACCTCCAGACATCGTTTTCCAATTGTCTTACTTTGGCCACCACCGAAGTCTTGTGATTGGCTGGATCGATTATAATCACCTCGGGCACACCGCGACCTGCATCCTTAGTCAAAATATCAAAGAATGTAGGTTTACTAATGACAACTCCTAGAGGCTGTACTCCAGGACCAGTTACTTTGACTTTAGACGCATCACCAGCATGACCCTCCACCTTAACGGTAAAGGGACTCTTCGGTATATCACGACCGGAGAATTTAACCATAACTTTATAATCACCTTCCATTTTGGGATTGTAGGAAATGGAATAAGTTAGATTCTTATCGTTGTTAAAACGAACATCGGCCTTTTCAACCTGACCATCGGGTGTAACGATTTCAACATCAACTTCACCTTTAAAAATTTATTTAGATTAATAATTGCTTTAATTCAGTAAATATTAATTGATCATACCTTTGCCAGCTGAGAAAGTTTCGACAGTAAAGTTGGCAGGGGCTCCTACTACAGGACCAATGGGTTCAATACCGGGACCATAAGCACGTACTCTGTCAACACATACAAAAATTAAAAGTTTTATTAATATTTAAACATAAACGAGCTTTTATATATGTTTTTTTTCAACACACGAATTCAAAGCTTTTCTGTTTAAAATAAGCTTCTTAGAAAATGTTACTAAAATTTAAATTTGAAATTTTGTTTGCAAGCCAAAAATTAAAAAAAAAAAAATTGCCTTTTGATGAAATTTGAGCGACTAAATTCTATATAACAGATTAAAAACTAATTAATCTTTATACATTTGTATGTACAAGTATATTTTTAAACCATATATTTTGTGACACTGAAAGTGGTTTTTGTTCGAATATTGACTGTCTGTCAGTATCAAAACTTTACTCTTAAAGAACTTTCGAAAATGTTACAACTTATTGGCGAACTCGGCAGTTACGCCAGCAATGCATCTGCCGCATGTGGGGATCGGAAAACCACGCACGTCATTCTCGAAGAGTCAATGCATCCAGGTGTGGATTTTGCAGTGGAGGCCTCATTGACCCATTTTTTCTTTTTCAAAAATGCTACTGAAAACGCCATTTCAATCAATGGCGAGCGCTAAAGTGCAATGGCTGGAAATGCAAGATATATGATTGGACAATCGATCTTTTGTGAACTAAGTTAGGTAATAGAGTTATCAGCTGGCTTGGCTGGCTGGCACGAATTGTGGTTTTGTTTCCGAGATATACATTATTTAGTGTTCTTTTTTCAAGAAAAAAATTTAATTATGTTTTATGATGAATATGGTGAAGCTATCGATAACTAAAAAGTCTTTCAAATTTTTTTTAAATTTACTTTTCAATCAACCGTACGATACATATAATAAAATAGTTACTCATTTCCTCTGTCAGTAAGTCTGTCTTTCTTTTTTTGTGTTCGCATCACGCAAAAACTACTGGATGGATTTTAACAAAATTTTATGAGGAGGTACGTTAGTATCCCGATATAGCATACTTTTTTCCGCAAAAATATCTCCTTTCCAAGAGACATTGGAGGAAAAAGCAGTGAAAGACCGATTTAAAGGTACTGCATACTTTAAGTCATCTCTTTTTTTTCGAAAGCAGTATATTTTAAGCAATTTTGCGCAAAAGATGGCGCTGTTTTAAAGTAATGAGTAGCTCATTTTCTGTCTGTCCTTTACAGAGCTGTACAATACTTTTTAGAATTTTATATAAATTTTAGAATTTTACCCAGGGATGGATATATAAAGTAAATACGTAAGTCTTAAAAGTTGGTGTGGATTACTTTCAAAGCAAAGTCGAACGAAATATTGTCAGGACGCACACAACGTGTGTGGGCATAGCTAGTGAACTATAATATCAGTGATAAGAATTTTATTTACAAAATTGGTTCAAAAAGTTTATACCAAAAATGTACTAAAATTTGGATGTAGTACAAACCGGCCGACCGAGTCAAGGCACATTAAACAGGTAGCCTCACTACGAAGGGGAAATATTAAGGCGAAAATTATCAAGTTTTTTATAAGGATTTTGACAGTTTAACTTACAGTTAACAGTTAAATGGAAGTCAAGCTAGCAAACTCCATATAAAAAAATTTAAAATTTTTCGCTTCAATATTTCCCCTTCATAGTGAGGCTACCTGACTAATGTGCCTTGGACCAAATCTTCTACCACTCTATCGTCATTCGTTTTTTTAGAAAAACATACTTCAATATTAAAGCACTGCTTGAGCACAAAAAACGACGCTTATTATATTATTTCCTAGAATTCGTAACTGTTCATTGCACACAAGTAACGATGAGTGGACAATAATAACCACCGAAGACCACCGAGTTAAATGCGAGTTTCCGTAAGCAAGTTTGAATAAGTACGAGTAAATGTTAAACATAATAACAATGAAGTTGAGCGAGTTCAAGCATTTTTATGCTTTAAGTCAAACAGAAATACAGTTCGAGTGTACAAACAAAAAATGCGCAATTTTTTAACGAATCATGGACAGAAAGTGCAGTAAGGTACTCAGATGCAATAGAAGTATACTCTAAGCTGTATAACTGCATTGGTCACAGGTCATGGAAACTTCAAGTATCATCTAGCCAAGGTGAATATGGAAGAAGACGATACTTGCAGACTGTGCCTGGAGGAGGCTAAGACGGTAGCGCACATTATATGTAAATGTCCAGCACTGGCTAGCGAAAGACTTGCTTGTTAAATGTGGATGCCATAAGGGACCTGAGCCTTGAAAATATCCTAGCAATTGCTAAAGACTGCGTGATGAGAAAGCAGGCTGACAGTTACCAGTCGACAGTCTGAAATCGCTGAAGTCAAGATTAAAGGCTGGTTGTAGCACGTGACTCTATGAGGCTAATGTTGCCGTAATTACATTTCGGTTGTCTATAATCATAGTGGGCGGAAGGGGTCGAAAGGGGACGCACTAAGGAGACCACTGCGATATTCCCCCTACATTAAAATAAAACGTTCATTTTAAGGTTTGTACTTCTTAAGAAATACAAAAAACTAAAAACCACTAGTTCAAGCAAAACGTAATAAGCCTTATCCAAAAGCTTTAGATAATTGCTACACAAAACATACTGAGTGTTTCGAACAGTAGACCAGTAAAAACGGCGCTCACTTGTACAGAACGTTCATTTTACTCGGTAAGCTTATTGCGTGTATGATACGAACAGAGGTTTGCTTATTAATAGTAAGGTATGAATAGGTATGTGTTTAGTAAGCTAGTATGTGTTCGAGTATGATCACTTGCTCATGAGCACACCCATTAGATGAACTTGCTCAAACAACTGTTTATTTAATATCAAACATCATTCTTTTTTTAATTTAAACCTAGAATATGATCATTATTTGTGTGTATATTTTCATAATGTAATTAAGCTGGGGTTAAAAACTTAAATTTAATTGTGTAAGCCATTTAAAACAGCTGAGGATTTGGAAAAAACAGGGTTAGAAAAAATAAACAAAAAATAAAAAATATTATAAGGTAGGAAAAAAAAGAGTTTTGGCAATAAAAAGAGGGAAATATGTAGCCAAAGTTAAGCCGCCCAGCAGTAAGAACAACAACAAAAAGCAGTAAAGCATTTATTCTCAGACTTACCGCGGCGGAGGAATGCTGAATTTTAACGCAATTATTTTCAGGTTTTTTATGTTGTTGTTTTTTTTTCACACACAATCATGTTTTTTTCAAAGGTTTGTGAGAGTTTTCAATAGACATATTTATACAGTTGCAGAATTATTTTTGAAGTTGAGGGAATGTTTTAAAAATAAAAAAAAAAATTACAAACACACACAGTCATTTATTTTTGAAATTAATCCAAATAAAATTCGTTGTTATAATTAAATAACAAGTTTTTACAACAGCCAACAAATGAATTTTAAAAAAAATTGTTTTTCATAATTTTGGTTAAAGATGCCAGGTATATTGATCCAAAGAGAGAGAGAGAGAGAGAGAGAGAGAGAGGAGTAATAAAAAAACAACAATGTAGTACAATATCCAAAGAAAATGTTTAAGTTAGGATAAATAAAGAGAAAGAAGAGAAAGAGAGAAGAAATAAAAAATAAACGTTAGATACAAAGGTTAAAAAAATGGGAATTTTTACCAGATCAAACTCTAATTTTACAAATACATATCGCACACTTAATCATAAACAGTCACAACTAAAAATTCACAGATGTTTAGGAGAGGGAAAAAAAACTCTTAAAAAAAACCATGGTTTAATTTTATAATCAAATTGAGTATCAGAGTAAAATAAATTTTCGTGATCGTTAGATATTTAATCTCTGAACTGATTTAAGGAAAATCAAACGATTTTGACAACTTGTGATTGTTTATGATTTAGTGTGCTATGATATGTACATATATATATTTTTTGTGTGGATCTACATATATATTTTACATTCACCACATACAAACATTTCTAGCACTCACCTGTTGGGATTAGTTTTAGGTCTCAGAGGTGCTCCTTGTTTCAATTTGGCATTGGGATACTGTGACAAATATGTCATCATTGATTGTTCATCAACATTTGGATTGACCAATTCTTCGGGCTTGATTAATTGTCTGACATTCAACCAATCGTCGGCGAGACCCATGGCTTCGGAAGCGTTTTGCACCGCATCTTTTGGATCCCACATATCCCAATCGGGACACAAACCAGGTGCACAAGCATCAACCAAAGCACCCACTGCTTTACCCGACGTCCAATCATTGGTAAAGTTGTTAATGGGCATATCTGGTATTCTACCATGGATCCAATTAAGTAATCTGCAAAAAGGAAGGAACATTTTATTTAAAAGCAATGACACAGTTGTTAAAAAAAGGTATGTTTTAAATGAAAATCCTTAGAATAAATAAAATAAAACTCATCTACTTTTAAAGTACATTATTTGAGTTCCCTTCTATTACAATTCCTTTTAAAAAAATTAATTTTTAACAAAAACGATCTCTGTAAAATAGTACCATTTTGAAACAACACTTCAAAAAGTACCACTTTTACCACAGCACTTTCTAAAAATAAATTTTCTTTACAAAAAGTTCATTATAAAAAATTTACTTTTAAATACATTTAAAAAATAAGACTTTTACTATTAACTTGGGAAAAAGTACCTTTATATCAATTTGCAAAAAGTATCTTTTAGAAATGTGTGTGATTTGATTTTTAATATATGGATTTTTTTAGGAAAGTACAAACGTTTCAAATGTATTTTTTTAGAAAAAAGCTTTTTATAAAAATTTTTTTATTAAGTGCCTCTTGGAAAATATATTTAATTTAAAAGTACCTTCTTTTAAATTGTGCATTTAAAAAAAGTTACTCTTAAAAAGATCTTGTTTTAAAAATAACTTCTTAAAAAGTATTTCATTTTATAACAATCTATTGCTTTGGATATTTTTTTTAACTTACCTTTGCTTTGGCGTTGGCCCAGAGCCATTCAATTGATTTTCATCTTCACCGTCCCACATGGGCATTGAAATGGAATAGTGTAAAATCAAGGTCCATATTAAACCAAGAATTAATTTTAATTTACAATCAACAATATCGGAAGAATCTAAAAAAATAATATTAAAAAATAACAAATTAAAATTATAGAAAATAAACATTATTCAAATTAAAAAAAAAATTGCATATCATATATGCCGAGGTATATGCCATATGATACTCTTTAATTCATTATGGGGCACAGTCGAGTGTAACCGTCTTATTTTGCTTTGTATTCAGTTTTAATCACAAGATTCACTAACTTTTAAGTCAATTTTAAAATTTTTTTTTAATAATAATTGTAGCTTATTTAACTTTTTTATAATTTTATAATTCTATTTAAAAAAATAAATAAATTCATAAATTTTATTTACGAGCCTCTTTGTCCATCGCGTGTATTGGTTTAGGGCATTTCACACTATAATACAAGTATTAATACTTTTGAATGAAATGCAACTCTGATCTAATCGCTGTTTGAAATTTTTCAAAAACCAATAACAACTCATCATGTCACGGTTTTATTTTCCTCAAAAGTATTTATACTTATATTATAGTGTGAAAAGGCCTTCTTCAATAGCGCACAGAGGGGTATTTTGCCAATCTAGCCGCACAATAGGCCAAAAATTAAATTTAAGAATTTCTTTTGAATTCTATTTATAGTGCTATTTATAGATTTATTTAAAAAATAAAATATATTTCGATTTATTAAATTGTTTTTAAAACACAACATTAAAAAAAAAAATACTCAAAATATAACAAACAAATTCTGTTTCACTAGAATAGCACATTTTTTATTAAATGTAGAAAAAATTACCTTTAATTCAGGTTTTTAATTTTATATTATACTTTTATTAAAATTGAAACCTAAATATGGGTTTCTAGTAGTGAGTTGAGCCTCCCTTGTTCAGAATAACCTCGTATATCCTATTAGGCATTGACTCGTACAAATTTTTCAAATAGTCGAGAGAAATTGAAGTCCATGCCCATGAATGGCCTCAATAAGTTCGGCTTTGGTTGAAAATTGTTTAGCAAACATTATCTATTATATTTAGGTCCGGCGAGTATGGTGGCCAATTCAAAAGGTTGACATTTTTGGAACCTATCCACGATTTGACCACACGGGCATTATGTATTAGGGCGTTGTCTCTTTGAAAAGTTCACGGCAATGGACCAAAAAGATTTTCAAACTGTGGAAAGGCCTGTTCTAAAACACCCTGATATGTTTTAGCGTTCGTATTTGAACTTAGAAACTGGAGCTGACAGGTGCTGTGATATGAAATCGCACCCCATACCATAACTCCACCGACTCGACTATGTAATCGATCCAATTGGTGCGTCTCCTTTCTCAAATCATGAAAATAATAATGGTAGCCATCTGGGCCCTCTAAATTAAACTTCTTCTCATCAGAAAAAACGACCCGCTTCCACTCCATGAAATATTATCTCCATGACATATTATCTCGACAAAATTTTAACCGCATTTCTTTCCGTGCAGAGTTAAGTGATGGTTTTTTCTTTAATTTGCTTTGCTTTGCTTCTGAAATAACACGCCACTTAGTGGTCTTGCTAACATTGACACCTACTACTTTAGCCTTAATTTTGTCAACAGAATCGTGCGAATTTGAAGCTTCTCTTAAAATAGCCCTCTTATCTGCGTCAGAGAGCTTACTACTTGTACGACCTTTCATATTTTTTCCATAGTTCGTCTCGTTTTTAATAAAATTAGATATCACTTTTCTGCTTCTATCTATTTTTTTTGGATATTTCGGTCACAGAAAGCCCACAATCCCTCTACGTTTTGATTTTTACTTGTTCTTCGTTTGTTAAAGCTTTACCGCGACCCTTTGTTATACTAAATGAAACTAATTTAAAAAAAAAAATATTATATTAAATATTAAAAAAAATATTTTTTTATTTCGAGGTACATAAATCTGTCCACTCTTATATCAAACTTAAACTGCAACGTGCTATTCAAGTGAAACAAAAAAAGCCCTGCATTTCTGAAGAAATTTAAATCAAAGCAGAAAAAACAAATAACGGTATTTTTCTAGTGAACCAAATTTGTCTCTTGGAGACAAGAGATGATGACGAAAATAAAACAACAACAAGAAGTTTAACAAAGTTAATAATATTGAAAGATAACCAATTAACAATAAAAATAAGCGAGTGGGCTATTCAAGTGAAACGCAGTGTATATCACTATAAAATTTGCCATATCCACTTTTTTTTTGTAAAAAAAGTGCGTTTTTTCAACATTTCTTTTGCGATTTTTTTTTCTTCAAATTTTACCTTTTTCTGTTATTGCTATTGTTAGTGCTGGCAAAGTATTGAGTAATAGGTATCGAGTATTTGATAATTTCTTTGAGTACTCAATACTCAAAAGTAGCTACCCGATATTTTTAACATTATAGTTTTAGAAACAAATTAAATAGAAAACTCAACAAATTTATTAAAACTTTGATTAATAGCGCAGCGCGGTTTTATTATGTAAACAAAACTATTGAGTACTAAAATTTATATATAATAAAACTGTGATTTTCTGCTATCTGTCTGTTTGTGGTTGCATCACGGTAAAACTATTGGATGAATTTTATTAAAATTGTATGGAGAGGTACCTTAGTATCATAGTTTAAATATAGGATATTTTTTCCCCGTAAAAATATCGCATTATCAAGAAAGAGAGAGTAAAAGTAGTGAAAGTACGCGATCAATGGTACTGCAAATTAAATTATTAAACTATTTACAGTACTCTACAATAATATTCAGTGTTTTGTTCAGCCTTTTTTAATATTGTTTAAATTAAAAAGAAAATGGGCAAGCTTGAGGCCAGTTTATTATTTATAAAAACAAACATTTTTATTGTCGCTTCTAATATTTCGATATCCGTCGGGTATCATTAACAAGGAGTAAAAATAAGAAAATGAAAAATACATTTCATACAAAATCAAGAGTTGTAACCACTGTGCAACAATACGGATATCGAAATATTGGAAGCAAAAATAAAAATATTTGTTTTTATAAATAATAATAAACTGTACTCTACAATAATTTTGGAATTTTATACAAATTTTAGATTTTTATATAAAGCCAATGTTTCTGAGTACATTTATATAAAGGTACCCATCCCTGGGTAATTACGTAAAGTAATTACATAAACCATGTCTGAAGCACTATACAATTAAGAGTCTTAAGGTGGATTATTTTCAATGCAAAATAAGGACGCTGACGAAGTGGTGGGCACCGCTAGTTATGAATAAATTAATTACTCTCAGAAAAATTAAATACTATAAAGTAATAAATTACAAAAATGAATTTAAAATTAAAATTTTAAAAATAGCAAAAAAAATTACATTCGGGGGTTTGATAGTTAAGATACCTTCTCCTGTCCATAAAACTAAAAATTTTATTTTTATGGTCTTAAGGCGTATGTAATCTTTTTCTTTTAATAATTACATTATTTTTGCAAATAATATCTACAGGCTTCGAGTTTAGATTTTTGAGCATTCGCTGACTATAAAAGTTGCTTTTGCTAAACAAAAGTATGGGAAAACTGAAAAATTTTAATTTTTCAGGCGTGGGATTAGTTCTTCTAAGGGGAACTTTTTTCCCCTTAGTCCGATTGTTCTTATTTTATACCTTTAACAGCCTTATTTTTTGCAAATAATATTATATGTCACCGCCCACAAAAGGGGGTGGGGCGAAAAATGGCATTTTAGAATCTCCAGGGTTCAAGTTTAAGTTTTTGAACATTCGCTGACTATAAAAGTTGCATTTGCTAAACAAAAGTATGGGAAAACAGAAAAGAGAATTGAATTTTTCCGAGTTAGGATTAGTTCTTCTAAGGGGAACTTTTTTCTGCTTGGTCCGAATTTTCTTATTTTATAGCTTTAACAGCCCATGACCATAGGATATTTTTCTGCCAATTTTCATTAATTTAAATAAATAAATCAATAAATTTTTACAGCCAATATAAGCTTAAAAAAAAGTAATGTCCGGATATATTGCCAAAATACCCCTATGTGCAGGGGTACGCATTTTTTTATTTCCTCTACTCGCGTGTATTGGTTTAAATCAGTGATACGCATTTTTTGCTTTTAGTTATATACTCGCGAGTGTAAGGTAAAAATTTTCTGCTAGCACAACATCGACACACACTATATGTATGTGTTGTTTTGCGCGCATTCCTGCAACGAAAATCGAATTGGTGGCCTGTGCTGCTTTTAAAACAATCCTTCATTGGCATAGTAAGAGTTGGGGTACCACTGGTACACAAATCAATTAAAAAAAATGAGTCAGGAAAGAGCACATTTGCCACCAAAAAAATTAAAAAATTTATATTTTTTACACTTTAGGCGCTGCAGCCCAATTTTATACGAACATTTCTTTGACCCAGTTTTAAAAAGACATACATACATATATACATCGAAATGAAATGAAATCAAGTCTTAAACAGCACTTTTTATTCAAATTTCAAGGTTAAGGTTGTTTTTGTAAGTTTTCATTATTTATATCCGAATATGGTTTCAATAAAATGCAACTGTTCGTTCACACCTAAATTGGATAGAAATTTCAGTTAATAAATTGCTAATAATTGTTTTAAATCAAATTGCATTTTATTTAAAGCCATGAACTTGACCAGACCATAAAGTAATAACAAAATAGCCATATTGATTATAAAGTGGTGGTTGACTGAACGTTTTTTTTTTTTTTTTCTAATAAACTTTTAATTAGTTTTTTTTTTTGTATAAACGAGTATTTTATTGTTCAACATGTTTATTTCAACAAAAAAAAAAAAAAAAAAATATATATTTTTATTTACAGTTGTTTTAGTTTTTTAATATTATTATTGGTTTTAACATGTTTTGAAAACAATTTTAAAACGATTTAATTTTCTGTCATTTATAGTCGTTTGTTGTTGTGGCTGTTATGTCTTATGTTTATGCCATCAATGTCTACATTCATTCATATCAAAAAATGTGTAAAAAAGTTGTTGTCATGTAAATAATTTTTTACATTTTTTCCTAAAAAAAAGTCTTGATAAATTGTTTGGAGAAGAATAAAAAAAAATTTAAAATTAAAATTTTTTTTCATAAAAAAAAAATTATTTGTTAAAAATTTTGTTAAAATTATTTTCGAGTTTCAATTTAGAACACAAGGGATATAGTGATTTTTTTTTCGTTACAATTGAGTTAAGATTAGGACTAAGTAGGGGAAATTCAGAGAAGTTTAAATCACAAGACACAAATATAGAACTCGCTGTGCCCGCCACGTCGTGGACGTCCTGACAATATTTTGCACGATTTTGCTTTGAAAGTATTCTCCACCAATTGTAAGACTCTTACTTTTATAGTGCTTCAGTTATGGTTTATGTATTTACTTTATGTATAGGTACCCATCCCTGGATAAAATTGTAAAATTTGTAAAAATTTTTAAAAATTATTGTAAAGCTCTGTAAAAGGCTTTTAAAATATTTAAATAACAATGTAGTTCCACAATGTAAAAATACAAATAAAATACAAATTTTATTTATTTGGCGCCTAATGCTGCGCAATAGTTTTTAAAATATCCCAGTTTTAAACCGAAAATTTCAGCACCTTTAAACCGGAAATTGCGTTTTTTCACTGCTTTTTGGAAATGAGATGTTTTTGCGGAAGAAATAAATTATTTTACTTCGCCGGCGATTTAGTGCTATATGGTAATACCGGCGTTATTAGTTCCACTTTAAGATATGCTACGTATCAGTTTATGTATTTTTTTACTTTATAAAAAGTAAAGTATTCATATCCGGTTAGTTCAACTGTGTACTTTTACTGCTTTTTCTCCACTTTCTAAGATATTTTTGCGGAAAAAGGTATCCTATATTGGGACCAGGATACTTAGATAACTCCTCACAAAATTTTGTTAAAATTCATCCCGTAGTTTTTACGTGATGAGAACGTCAATGAAAAAAGCAGACATACAGACAGTCAGACAGACGTTACTATTTTATTATATCTATATCTATAGATATAGATTATTATCTGATGCTGAAATATCGCACCTAACTCCACCATTTTAAGTTTAAGTTTTAAAAAAGTTTTTATAAAAAACTTAAGTCACAACCTTTTGTATTTAAAATCCCATTTGTTATATTTGTGGTAGTAAAATGTTATATTTAATTAATATCACAGTGCAACAAATACGCAGTCTTAACAGTATAGGTTCGATTCTACTACCAGAGGGTAGTAAAACCCCTCCAATTTTTATTAATAGGCCTCGAAAGATTGTGAAAAACAGTGGGCCCTTCAAAAAAGGTATCATCGGTTTCTGTCTATTACCTGATTCCCACTAGGTGATAGCGCTTCACTTTGGCCGGCAATAATGCAGCAGAGGATTCATTGAATAAATTCTATAAACATATTCTGCCGTAAAATAATTTATTCCTGCACCATTTTTGAATACAAAAATCAGAATCAGCATAACTTACAGGGTACCCTAAATTTTCACTAACTATATATGGTAAAATTGTAGCTGCAGTATAACTGAACAGCTTTGGTGAATATACCAGTACAATCTAAATGCGTCTAGGCATCCTAAATAGCCCATTAAGAGCACTTCCTACTTTAAAACGACAGATTTTTACAACAATAAAAATAAGTGCAACAACAACAAAGAAAGTACAAGCACAAAGAAGTCTTAATTAGCTGTTTAGGGTGCCAGATATGTTCAGATTGTATTTGTATGTTGTTCAAGATGTTCAATTTTACCGTGGCTACAATGTTCCTATGTATTGTTAGTGAACATTTAGGAGTCCCTGTAAGTTAAGCTGAAAAATAGGAAAAAAAAGTTCCAAAAAAGTTCAGGAATAAATTATTTTTTGGCATAAAATAAGAAATAGTTTTTATTTAGCGAATCCTCAGCTACATTTTTGCCAAACAAAGTTAAGTGCTATCGCTTAGTATTAATGAGATATTAGACAAAGCCTGATGACACCTTTTTTAAGGGCCCACTGATTTTCAAAATTTTTTCAGGCCCATAAATAAAAATGGCTCACCAAACTCGCAATACAGAGTATAGGGTTTTACTATCCTTTGGTTGTGGAATCGAACGAACCTGCAATACCGGTAAGTCCGTGTAAATTGTTATTTGTTGCACTGTGTAATATGCAGATAATTTTTTAAAGTTTTACTCTCTCTAAGTGGAAAGAATATTTTTTATTACAAATTACTAATATTTTAAGCTTAAGTTCATTGTTATACACAGAAAAAAATGTTTACACCAATTAAAGGTTTTAATTAGTTCCGAAAATATTTTTAATTAAATTTTTAATTGATTCAATTATTAACTTAATAGAAAGATTATTTATTTCTTTTTGGATTGAGCATATAATTGAATAAATTAAAAAAGTAATTACATTTGTATCTGAAACTAATGAAAACGAGTTAATTGATGCAGATATTTTTTTCTGTGTAAATTGGTAAAGAAAAATTAAGACACTAGCAGAATGTAATACATTTTCTGTATCGCTACATCACTACCTCTTCAACATTCTTCGTATACTTATCTCTTTATGATAATGAAATTAAGCCTGATAAATTATAATTCAATGTAAATTAAATATGTATGTATGTATGTATGTATGTATGTGTGTATGTATGTATGTATCTATGTATGTATGTATGTATGTATGTATGTATGTATGTATGTATGTATGTATGTATGTATGTATGTATGTATGTATGTATGTATGTATGTATGTATGTATGTATGTATGTATGTATGTATGTATGTATGTATGTATGTATGTATGTATGTATGTATGTATGTATATACATACGTGATACTGATAGACAATTTCTTCGTCGGATTATTGACGCTCTATCATTGGGATTATGACATCATGTCATTATATCATCAATAAGCTGAAAACTGACATCAATGTAATGACACAAGTCATAATAAATTTTTTCATATTTTAGGTTTCATCTATGTTATGATTACAATGTCATCAAATCGATACCATATTCTGTATATCATTAATTGATAATATATATGTACAAGAAAAGAGTAAAAATCTTAATTTTAATTTAAGTTTGATTCTTTTATTTGTAACTTTGATCACTAAAAACATTTTTATAAAATTTATAAAATGAAATCTCATTGAAATTGAATTCATCAATATTATTATGACAAAATTTATTGTAATTAAATCTGCATGTCATTTTAAAAATGAAACTGGGAACGGTGTACATTCATATAAAAGGCACAAACAAGAGCATGACTCCTCATCTTCTTATTAATGTCAAACAGTCATCATTTATTTTTTGATTTTTTTAAGTCTATTTGATTTACCTAAGATCCTTACAGATGTAAATAATACTAGTACATTATAGTTACTACATAGGTATCTCCATACATATAATAAAATAGTAACTCATTTCCTGTCTGACCGTCTCTGTCGGACTGTGATTCTTTGTGTTTTGTGTTCGCATCATCTAAAAACTACTGGATGGATTTGAATAAAATTTTGTGACGAGGTACCTTAGTATTCTGATCCCAATCCCAGGATACTTTTTTCCGCAAAAATATCTTATTTCTAAGAAAAAGTGGAGAAAAAGCAGTGAAAGTAGGCCGATTTTTTTTTACCGATTTAAGGGTGCTGCATACTTTAAGGCATCTTTTATTTTTGAATGTGGGATATTTTAAACACGGTTGAGCAACAGATAGCGCTGTTTTAAAATAATGAAAAAATCTGAATTGAATGCGGAATATTTTAAACACGGTTGCGACGGCGCTGTTTTAAAATAATGACCAAATTGAGTTACCGTCAAATAGTAAATTGAATAAAATTTGTATTTGATTTGTATTTTTACTTTGTGGAATTACATTGTTATTAAAATATGTTACACACCTTTTGCAGAGCCTTACAATAATTTTTCGAATTTTATATAGATATTATAAATTTTAGAATTTCCTCCAGGGATGGGTACCTTTATATAAAGTAAATACATAAGAGTCTTAAAATTTGGTGTGTGTTACTTTCAAAGCAAAAGCGAACAAAATGTTGCCAGGACGCACACAACGTGTGTGGCCCAACTAGTCCTAAATATAATTTGTTTATGAAATATGAAAATTGACATACACAACGCAGACATTTTTTCAGTGCAAAACAACAATACATTCTCATTTTAACCACTTTCTTTGGTTTGGTAAATAATTAACCACGGCACCATATTGTACCTCTAAAGTACCAAATATTTCCATATTTATTTATTTAAATAAATATGGGAAATTAATACAGAAAAAAACTTACATTACTTGCAGGCACGTTAAAAAGAGCAAAATTAAAAGTAAATTTTCAAATATTTTAAATAAAACTTTCTTTAAACAAAATTCATATGAAATCAAAGACACAAATAGAAGTAATTAAAATATAAATGAAACAAAACGAAAAGAAAGTGGTAGGAGGCATAAATGATTTAAAATGACCATAATAATAAACATTAATTACCTGTACTTGTTAGAAATGGACAGTGGACAGTTGACTAAATGGTTTTAACACTTATTTGAAAATCATAAAGTATATAAATCATATAATGGTGATGACCACTATATGATTTATTTTACACATAACTATACATACATATGTATGTACTCGTATGTATGATTAGATGGGTTTAATTTAATTATTATTGTTAAAAAAAAAGCGTCTAAATAAAGAAAAAAAAGTAATAATTAAAATAGTTTTAACTGAACATAAAGAAATTTCAGCTGAAATTTAAATTGTTTAGAAACTAAACTTGTTTTAATAAGAAAATAAAAAAAAACAATAAAGACAAATTATACCAGTTTTTTTATTTTTGTACCTACTCCTCCTTTTTCATATTCAGTTCTTTAATCTATCAGCCAATTTGTCACATGGAAACTTGAGCCATTCATATTCATTGAATGCCACAATACGGTTTTATTATTAGAAGTATTTGTTTTCACGTTAAACAATTTTTTCTCGTTTTTTTTTTCTAATTCAAACAAATTGTGAAATTGATGTTCGTTCAAGTTTGTTTGTTGTTTTCAAAGTTAAAGCCATGTTACTACTCGTAACTAATAAATCACAATTACTGGTTAAAATGAGATATAGATGGAATAATGAGGACACCAACTACTGTTCAGTTAAAAAATATTTCAATGTCTTTTTAAGTGAATGAAAACAAGCAATGAAAGAAAACCTTATTCCAAATAATATTAATACAAATAATTAGAAAAGCGTTAACATGTAAAAAATTTTAAAAACAGTACCTTTAAAAACAGTTTCTTAAAAGTTTTTAGTACTCGTACCTTTCTACAAGGTTATTTTGAAAAGGGAACTTTTCAGAAACGTATAGTAAAAATAGGTTGTTTAGTAAAAGTAGAATGAAAAACAATTTTTATGAAATGTTTTGAATTCATATTCACTGTATATTAATTTAATAATTTACGTTAGTGTTTCTTTTTCGTCTTTCAACTGGTACTTTTGCCTCCAAATAAACACTTAGAAAAAATGTTTGTGAATGAATAATACAAATAACAAAAATAACTGGCTTAATTTACTCTTAATGACATCATTATATTAAAAGTACGATAAGAATAATTTTTTTTCTCAAAAATTGATTTCGCTGAATAACAAACAAACAAATAAACTTCTTGACACATATTCATATTTATTATTTATGTACATCATGACAAGTTTCTTTGTTAAATTTAAACACAGGGGACAATTGAAAAAAAAAATTGAATTCTTGATTTAATAATAAATAAAAACATATTTAAATTAAAAGTTTTTTTTTTTTTTTTAATTGCTCAGATCAGAACAAAAAAAGTTATGCTCTATTGAATGCCAATCTACCATAAGAGTTTTTCTTAAGAAGAAAAATGTCGAAGCTCAAACTTCTTTTTTAGGGTTCCGTACCCAAAGGGGAAAAAAGAAACCCTATTGTTTTCGCTACAATGTCTGTCAGCGACTTTTATCTCTGGAACCGTAATAGGCAGACTCTTGAAATTTTCACAGATGATGTATAGCTGTTGCCGCTATAGCAACAAATAAAACTTATAGGGTGTTCCGATAGAGAGGTGTTATTCACGAATATGTGTTTATTTCTTGAACTGTAGGAGGGATACTCTTTAAATGTACAAACAGTAATTAAATCTTAGTTCACTATATAAACAAGTATAAAAAAATAAATTTAAAAATTAAAGGGTGTTCCGATAGAGGTGTGATTTGCATGTATGTATAAGGCCTAAGTTTTGACCCATAATAGGCAGACGCTTGAAATTTTCACAATATGTTTATAACTGGGGCCGCTATAGCAACAAATATTAAAACTTATAGGGTGTTCCGATAGAGAGTTGTTATTCACGAATATGTATTTATTTCTTGAACTGTAGGAAGCATACACTAAAAATTTACAAACAGTAATTAAAACTTAGTTCGCTTTATAAACAGGTATACAAAAGTGAACCTAAATATTAAAGGGTGTGCCGATAGTGACGTGAATTGCATTTATATGTCCTAAGTTTTGAGCAATAATAGGTAGAATCATGAAATTTGTACAGGAGGTGTATTAATATGGCCCTATAACAAATAGTCAAAATTAATGGGTGTTCCGACAGTGACGTGATTTGCATGAATACGGCCTAATTTTTAAACCATAATAGGTAGACTCCTGGAATTTTCACAGATGGGGTACTCCTATGACCCCTATAAAAAATAATAAAAATTAAAGGGTTTGCCGGCAGTGACGTGGTTTCCTTGTATAATGCCTTATTTCCTTAATAGGTAGAATCTTAAAATTTTGTACAGAAGATGTGTTGCCATGGACGATGTGACAATTACTAAAAATTAAAGGCTGTTCTGACAGTGACATTTTTTTCACGTATAGTAACTTATTTTTTAATCGTAATATGTAGACTCTTGAAATGTTTACAGTAGATGTGTTACTTCGGCCGATATAACAATTACTAAAAATTGAAGGGTGTCCACTAGTAACATGTTTTTCACGAATATTAGATTATTTTTTTTAACCGCAATTGGTAGGCTCCTGATATATTTATAGAATGTGTATTACCATGGCCGCTATAACAACAATTACTAAAATTTAAAGCATGTTCAAATAATGAAGCAATTTTCTCGAATGTGACTTTAATTTTAAAATTAAAAGGTGCCCCATAAGACATAAAAAATTAACAACTTGAATTTTTAAAGTCGTACTAAACATAGTAAGGAACCCTACGTGTGTGAAACTAACTCGCACTTGACTGATTTATTATCATTATTTATTGGTTTTTATTTAAGTTAATAAATTTGTCATATATTACCAGTGAATAAGAATTAGAATATCAAAACAACCTGAACTAAATAAATTATTATTATAATTATTTTTGTTATTATTACTATGACATAAGTATGTATGTATGTATGTATGTATGTATGTATGTATGTATGTATGTATGTATGTATGTATGTACTTGGAGGTATTCATAACATTGAGGTACTAATTAGTTCTTGATTTCGGTAGTGATTTTTGTTTTTTCATTTCGTTGTCTCGATAGTACTAGTATAAATAGAAAATATTAAAGTCGCAATCAGTAAAAAAATTATAAAAATTTTAATAATTTCAGAAATAACGAAATTTTAACCAAAATTCTTATTTTTATTAAAAATCCCAAAATTTAAGCAAAAATCAATATTTTACACGAAAATCAAAATTCCATCCAAAAACAAAATAAATGAAGTTGCACAAAAATACTCTTAAATATTTTAAATCTACTAAGAATTAAAATTCACAATGAAAACCATAAAATCAAAAATAGCTTTAACGCTGCTGCAATTATATGCATATATTTATTATATATAAAACTGTAACAGGACCATTTCTGTACATGAATTTTTTTTGAAATTTTTGTTGCTCGAAATGGAATAAAATAAGCAATTTTTTTAATTTTTGTCTGTCTGTCTACTACTACTGGATCAGTTTTAATAATATTTTGTGATGAGGTACCTTAATATCTTGTTTTAAATATAGGATACTTTTTCTTCGCGTAAAAAGTAGTGAAAGTACGCAATTTTACCGATCCATTGGTACTTGGCAGCACCTTTTTGTGGCAGCAGGAAATTTAATTATCTTGTATCATTAAATCAGATAAATAATAATACAAAATAGAGACAAAATTGCTAGATAGACCTTTGTTTTGCTTCATATATTTCGTATGTACAAGAGAATTTTTGACAGATTGATAATGCTTGACGCGCTTATTTAGGTTTGTCTGTAAGTTTTTAACCAGAGTTTAAAAAAAATCCACAATTTCTGTTAAAAATGAAATTTCATCCAAAAACTTAAAACAAACAGTTGAAGTTCAAAATTTCCACAAAAATTACAACTAAAAAAAATCAAAGAAAAACTAAATTTAGCAGAAAAAACAAAAATATGTCATTTAGACATTTTATTTTCTAGTTGATATTTCACCCTAAGGGTATGCAGCTCATTTGTAGGCAATAAAAATTAAACTTAATTATTCAAGCTTCTTTATTAATTTTTATTCAATTTATATTTTTAACATTACTTTATTCAGGTGTCTACATATTACGGTTCACTAGATAGAATAGAGAGAGGCCTTCACTTTGACTCACTCTTGCCTTACAAAGAATCTCTAAATTAATCAGGCAGAAAAAAGTATTAAATAAACCCTTGTAGCGTGCAATAAATATTTTACATCATATATTGAGTGATCATAGTGATCTCATCTTAAATCGCTAACAATAATGATGGTCAACTACTTGTTACTTCACGGTCCAAATACCTTTTTTACTCTTAAATTAGTTTGTATAAAAAAGCAAAACATACTGCTGTAAAAGAATGCAAACATTTTAACTGAACATACAAATTAATTTTTGAAGTTCGTTTTTAATTCTTTCTAAGTAGAAAGAGAATATTTTTTACAAATTAGGTGATACAATTTTTAAACAAAAAACGGGGAAAATATTATTTTTGACACTAGCAGAATGGAATGCATTTTCTAGACAGCTACGTCCGTTTTTAGAATTCTTTGTATCTATCTATTTTATCTATTACTTTAATAACATAATTTGAAAGAAAATTAATGTCTCATTTGCCATATCGATTAACTCTCCTCTTTATAATTTTTTGTTAGTGATAATTTCATAAAATTTTTTTCGTTTTTGTTAGAAATTTTTTAGAGGATTTGTGGTCATTATATTAAAACTACTTTTTTCAAATTGATTTCAGAAAAGTTCCAAAATTATTTCAGGAATTCCACTAATACAGTTTCATTAAGCACCCCCGGAGCAACTTTTCTATATAGTACCCATCCCTATTTTTCCATAAATTCCAAAAAATCCTTTCAATGGATTTATAGCAAAAACTACTTTTTTCAAATTCATTTTAGAAAAGATCCCAAATTATTTCAGGAATTCCACTAACATGGTACCAATCCCTATTTTTCCATAATGACCAAAAATCCCCTCAAGAAATTATTACCAAAAACTACTTTTTTTTTAATTCTTTTTTGAAAAGTTCCAAATTTTTTTCAAGAATACCACTAACCACCCCTTGGAGGAACATTTCTATATAATGGGTATATGGCACCTATCCCTATTTTTCCATAATGACCAAAAATCCTATCAAGATATTTTAAAATATAAACTCTTTTTATAGCTTTTCTTAAGTTATTTCGTAAATTCAAATATTTTCGTTCAAAAAAGTATCCCTTGGAGCAACATCCCCATGTGTTTTCATATGTGGAAACTTTTTCGATTCCAAGTTGTAGCCTCCAGAATAAATGAATTGATAATTACAGAGAATGTTATACGTACAACAGTGCTCTGTTGACGGCAAAATGAGCTCTGTTAAAAAATGTGGTTTTTGTCTCTGCTAGTTACATTTGATTTTATCTCCACATACATATGTATGTATCTTGTTTTTGCTCTATTAAGAGTTGTCAACACTGGTATACGCTTTTTATAATAGGGTTTTGGTGTATGCCATTCACTTAACCCCCAAAGAAAATAATCTAAAGGCGTTAAATGGTACGATCTTGTTGGACAATTTATTGATTGGTGTGATTTTTTTCTATGACGATTGTTTTTAGTGCCTTAACATGTTTCGTGCTATAGAAAATCGTGTTTTGAGTTCACACCCATCCAAGTGGGGCCCTAAATAATTGGCAATCGTTGCTCTATACCACCCGCTCCCGGTGACAGTAATATTCTCATGCCGCTATTGCGGTTCACAACTTTTTTAATAATTTGGTCGTCTTTCATAAATCGGTATTGCCATTCACAACTTAAATACGGTTGACTTTTTGGTTGTGTTTAATGGTATTGCGGTTCCATTTTGTCCATTTTGTATGAGTTTGGTTGACAAAAACGATAAATATACACAACTGTTTATTAGCAGTTGAGTCAAACACAACTAAAAATCATTGTTTCCACAACACTAAAAAATAATTTGGTTGAGTCAAAGTCGGGTTGGCTGACAGACGACCAAACTTAGTTGAGTTGAGAACGGCAATAGGGGCATCACTTTTAAAAAGAATCTCTCCTTTTTTTCTCAATCTAAATGCGTAAATTTTGCTTATTGATATGTCATTTAACTTAAATGGGAGCGTCATCTGTACATATAATAAAACAGCAACTCATTTCCTGTCTGTCTGTCTTCCTTTTGGATTATAACAAAATTTTGTGAGGAGGTGCCTTAATATCCTGATTCCAATATAGGATACTCTTTTCCGCAAAAATATTTCATTTCCAAGAGAAAGTGGAGAAAAAGCAGTAAAAGTACGCAGTTATTTTAATAGGGATAAGACAAAGTAAATACATAAACCATACCTGAAGCACTAACCGATATGTATTTTTAAGGGGGCATATTTTAGTAGGGATGAAAACCTTTATATAAAGTAAATGCATAAACCATAATTGAAGCACTAAAAAGGTAAGGCTCTTTGCTGGGGATTGCTTTCAAAGCGAAATCGAACAAAATATTGCAAGAACGCTGACAAAGTGGCCGGTACAGCTAGTAAATGAATAAAAGCTTCCTAAACTAAACCACTATATTGTTATAAATAATTTCAACGACTCAGCAAGATGAACGAATATGACCAAGTCTGTGTCTACATTAGCCATCAATATGTCTTAACAAAAGGCGAACTTCATATAAAATACCAGTATTAAAAATAATGTTTTTTTTATATGAAGTTTGACTTTTGTTAAGAGAAATTCATAGCTAATGTAGACGGGGGTAAAGGAATCCAAACAGAGCATAAATGATAAAAAAGTTGCCAGATCTGATAATTTTTTCACGGTTTTAAATATGTCGGTAAGTGAAACTTTAAAAAGCATCGCTTATAAAAATTAAGCCAAATGTTTATAAAAAGTTTTAAAGTTGATATAAGTTTGCTAAAGCTACCCATACACGACATGTTTGTAACATATTATTTTTTAACTGTGTGAGTCAGATGTAATTCTGTATGTCTGTCAAACTTGTTGTTTTACAGAACACTTTTTCGAATTATTTTCGTGTGCGCTACAGAATTACTGGCAACTTATCCATTTTTATTTTTTTTTTTTTACTCTAAATGTAAAGAAGTTGAGTTTTCATTAAATGAGGATACACGATTTAAATAATTGTTGTCAAATATACGAAAGCAGTTTCAGATATTGTTCTTGTACAATAGTAATGCTTAAACGCCGCTGATTATTTTCACACGGCAAATGTTTTTGGCAACACTGAAACGCTGTTGATGTCAGATGGTTTGTCAGATTAAAATAGAACATGCTCTAGATGAAATTTTGTCACATGACTTTTCACATGTATTTTACAGAAGCAATGTTCTAACAGCCCCAAACGACATGTTTGTGTTGTACACTGGGAAATTTGGCATATCAGATGTAAAAAACATGTTGTGTAAAAGTGGTTTTACACGAAGTGTGTTTGTCATATGACTTGTCAGTTTGATAACCCATATGTAATTTCATGTGTTTGTCAAAATAGGCATTTTACATACGGTTTTAAATTTTTGCTTTCAAACGTACATGTGTAATTACATCTGACATAACCTATAATATATAATTTTTCCGACACACAGTTTTGTATTGCCAACCACAGCTGATGCAAAGGTGCAAACGTAGTGCTTTTGCCACGCTTTTAGTGCTCTTGGTACCACAAAAAACCTGAAATAGCAAAATATCAAGTTGGCATTACAGGATGTCAGATGCTTTTTCACATTAAAATAGAACACGTTCTAAATGAAAAATGTCATATGTATTGTACACATGGAAAATACACATGTTATGCTTGAAAGGGTTCACACGACGTGTTTAGAATTTACACATGGAAAAGTGACAAGTCATATGACAAGTACACGTCGTGTAAAACCACTTTAAGGAAGAAACTGAAGCCAAACTCTCGAAAATCTAACTAAAGGCTCTTTCAGTTTACTTTTTCAATGTAAATAGATATATAACACTAAAAACAACTAGGAAAATATATACTAAACAATTTTTTGAAACACTTTACCAGTTTTGTTTGTAAGTTTAAAGCGGAATTTGTGATTCTTTTTCACTAAATTTTATTATTTTAATGATTTATCGGGCAAGAAATTTGTTTTATAAATTAGTATTCCTTCCCCTATCGTTCCACCTAAAATCGTTCATTTAAACTTCTGTTGGTACTTTTTTCATTAAATATGTATGTTGTTTTAATAGTCACAGTCATCACTATATTTTGAATAATTAATTCAAATATTAACATCTTTAGGCGAAAATTTCAATACAATGGGAATAATAATTAAACATTGTCGTACATACATATGTGTATGTATGTATTTCAATAATAATAATTAAACAAATGTGTTCAAATATCTACATATAATAAATAAAAATCTACAACACACAGACATAAATACATACAAACATAGAGTAGACAAATAAAACTATAAAAAATTTTACATTTGTAATCGCTTTTCTGTTGTTAGACAAAGTTATTTTTTTTAAACCTGAAATTAAATCATCATGATTATGTAATTGAAATGAAATGCATTAAATTTTGCAAATATATTTAACTAAAATATATTCAAAGCATTTGTAACGGACGTTAGTTAGAATTTTTATTTTCATAGAAACAAATTACACATTTAAATATTTTTAGTTACTTAAAGATTATTCATAGATCCACTGGCACCTATGAATGACATTTCCACAAAAACAAATCTTGTGAATGAATATGCAATTTGATAGCAAGAAAACGTATAGAATAAGGTATGCGTTAAATTCATTGTAATAAGTTGCAGTAAACTATTTTATTGAAAATTGATTGTAATTTAAATGTGTTAATCAGCGTTGTCAACTTTGAAATTTCAAAACGCACCAAAGTGGAGAAAAAAACGCACCAAGTTTTAGAATTTCTTTTTTATTTAAAATCTTGAATGAATTAATTTTCCAAAAAAAGTATAATATTTTTGTTTTAAAAATATAACAATAAAACATTCTTACAAGTTAAAGGTAAAAAAAACAAAATTAAATCATAAAACTTAACAAAAATAAAAAAACTAAACAAATATGTTTGTATTCAGTTGTACTAGATAATACATTTTTTATTTCATATATTGCATACACAACTTTTTAAACAGAAATCAGCGATTATTCACAATATACATAGTTTAACAAAAAACTTAACAATAACATTTAACTTCAGTCCAAAATTCTAATGTTGAATCAATATTTTTCCATTGCATAAGGTAAACCATTCGCCATCCGTTTTCAATACTAGACAATATTTCGATATCGGATGCAAATTGTACTGCTAATGGCATGATATCATTTTTGCAATGAGATAAAACATTTTTTACGTTTAAAACGTTAATTTTTTGTAAAATTTCAACATTAGAAGGCAGTCTCGCCCGAATCTTTTCAACTAATTTTTTGGTGAATTTACAACAAGTTTTTGATATATCTTTCTTTGCTTCATTGTTTATTTTCTTTAATGCGCAAGCTTCTTCAAACTTAAAACCCAAATAACAAATATCAAACGATGTATTGATATCACCTGTTAAAAAATTCAAATTCAGTGAGTTTGGATATCAAAATTTTTAAGAAATTGTGCAAATCATCAAATAATTTAGTCTGGTCGTCATTTTTTGATTCAAATGCGAGATTAACACGTTGCACCTCTTTTAAAATATCGGATAGATATACTAAGTAAACATAATTAATATCATCATTGTATATATTTTTTAGTTGGTTAGATAAAAAATATTGTTGAGATGTTGGAAATGTATTAAATAGCGTTTTTATTCAAGCCATATTTTTAAAATTGCTTTGACTTTTCTATTAAAAGCCAACGAGTGTCTGCAATCAATGGAACTCTTTATCAGTATTATCAGGATACTCATTATCAGTATTTATTAATTGATATATTTGTTCGCAGGTCCTTTGCTGAATGGGAAAACCAATGTGTTTTGTAGGGATAGCAAATTCCTTACAGTGAAATATTTTTTTTTTAAATAACACAAATTAATACAACAACAATACCGTTTTACTTTGTGCATATGATTTGGTATGTCTTAAACATCATTACTAGTTGTTCTTATTATGGTCTGTAAAAATAACTATGAATATTTTGAACTGTTGGTGCCACCAAAAATTAAAAAAAGCACCAATATTTAAAAAAAGCGCACCACGCACCAACTCGTGAAATTTTCGCACAAAAAACTTGAAAAAGCACCCAAAATAGTGCGAAACGCACCAACTTGACAACGCTGGTGTTAATGCTTATCATTTTATGTCTAATGTAGACAAGGCACTTTTGGCCGCCCTGATTACATCAACTTTTATTATTTATTGAGATTCATTCATTAATTGTTTTGTATTTTTAAAATAAATACAAAACTACTTTATTGAGAATAAGTCAGTGACTTCTTTGTGTTAACTAAACCTACCAGAACTACCATATATTATATGAATCTAAAAATTAACACAATGAGAATTAAAAAATGTATGTGTATAAAAATATAGTAGTAGTAGTTAACAAACAAACACACGCAAAAGACACATTTATGGGTCCTTAAAACAAATGAACACAAATGTTGAAAGTGGTTGAGTGGTTTAAGCACAATCACAAATTGCTATTTTATGTGCAAAGTTTTTTTCGGTAAGGTTTCAAATCCTGCTCAAGGTAGATAACACAATGAACAAAATAAATAAAATTTTTATTTTTCTATATAATTATTTGTTGTTTAATTTTCCTATTTCAACTATTTCTAATATTCTCTGATATCCTAGTTATTGTTTATCAAATGTTATATATAATAGCTTTTTTTTTGTTTCATTGTCCGCTTAATATAAATATTGTAGTTTTTTTTTAGATTATTTAAATTATAATTCCCACGTGTAACGTGATTATACGCAGATTATATCATAATTCCAAAACAAAAATCGGAGAATTTTATTAAAAATATGAAAATCGGAATTTATTTGTTAAAAAGGATTTTCTCTGCAAAATCAAAGTATTCGATTTTATTTCTTAACGAAGAACTAAATAACAAATACCAGAACAATGTACGGATAATATTTAATTTAATTCATAACTGGCCTAGGATACCCAAAATTAATAAAAATTACTCTCCTGTCTTCCTTTTAAGACCTTTACTTTAATAGTGTTGCAGATATGGTTTATATATTTACCTTGTATATAGGTACCCCCGTCTGTCTCAGATTGTTGGGACAGCATGGGTTTATATATAAAATTCTATATAAAATTCTATTATTTTTGAGTTATTTAATTATGTCTAAAATGTCCTGCTTATAAAAATAAAAGGTCCTGCCAAGTCTTTTAAATGGTTTTTTAAGTTGTCGCCACTACTTTTGCCGTAAATTTGCTAAAGGGCGGTTTACATTATACTACAAGTAATACGACATGTCAAATTTTTGTGTAGAAGAGTACAAGTAGTATCGTCTAAACATAATATGTAATAAAACTGTCCGACATTGAGAGAAAATACGGATGGAAATTTGACAGTCTTACGGCTCTCTTTATGTTTTGAAATTTTTCAAAAACTATTCTACTTCATTAGATCAGGGTTGCGTTTTTCTTATTAATGCTAACTTTTCAAAGGCAAAACTCGTTAAAATAACAGAAAACCGCTGAATATAGTGCAAAATAGATCCAGTTGACATCACAAATAAGTTTGTAAACAATAAAAAAACTTTTGGCAAAAGAACGTGCAAATTTTTTAATTTGTTTTAGTTGTTGGTTTCCAGTTTTTTTATTATGGCAATGGGTAGTACAACACCAAGAACCTATTCTTGTTATTATTTTTTAAATTTGGCATATTTTTCACAAGTACGCGCTCTATTTATTTGTTGTTTTTAATCTCTATTTTTTCATACGGATTGATTTTCATTTTATTTTCTCTTAGAAGTATTCGGTGTTTGCTGCGGCGTTGCCATCATTAAAAAATTTTCTTGTAGTTTATAAAACCGAAATCACCCTAAATTTCATTTCAAACTTACCTTAATCTATCGGTAATTTTATAGGAAAGTTATAAAAACCTCCACTAATACTACACATGTAATGTACAATTTAAAACACATTTTCGAATAACTGACTACATCTTAATTCCTACTAAAGGAAGCAAGAATTTTTTTGTTTTCAATTTAATCAGGAAACACGGCCACTTCAGAAATTAAAAAAAATTACAAAATAACTTTAATGATTTGTTGAATAATTAGGTAAATTAATACATTTATAAACAAATAACAATTGATTAAAAATTATTCTAAAATTTTAAAAATTACTCATTTAAGTCTCTTTTCAACATTTAAATACAGCTTATCAACTGTTTCTATTTTAATATAAAAAAGTTTATGCAAATTAAAAAAAAGTTCTTTGCTACTTCATATTTATTATTGTTCATTATAACAACATTAAATAATAAATAAAATTGTTGCTTATTTAAAGTAATTGACATTGACACATTTAAATGAACAAATGTAAAAAAAATTATTATAAAAATGTGTGTGATAAAATTTTTAAATAAAATATCAAATGAAGGATTTTATTACTTTTTTCTTATAAAAACATAAGTTACGTAAGTATATACAATGGCCGAAAAAAGTTCGCTTATGCGCTGCGTTTTCACAGAGAATGACAAGTTTAAAATCATAATGAATAAAAGTAGGTGGTACAGATGCTTTCAAAAGTATCTACATAATCTCTTCATGCCCTTGCTCACTTAAATGGACGTTTAGTTTAGGCTTTTCCTACCCAAAGGGTATATTTATAACCGTATTAATCTCGCTCGGATGTTTCAACGTTTGTCGCAGGGGTCTACTATCTGTTGAGTGAGCCGTAATAGGTAAACACTTGCAGTTTGTCACAGAAGGTGTATTACTATGGCAGCTTTAACAACAAATACTAAAATTAAGTTTAAAACTAAATTGTGTGTCAATAGAAGATTTAATTTTGACGTGACGGCAGATGCTCAAATTTACACCAACTGCTCAACCTAAAAAAGGGCGTAAGGCGTAAAATAACTGTCAAAAATTCTCATATAAATAGCGCGGCGTCAACGTTTTGCAATTGGAAAATCCAATTTTGACAGAGCGTTAGGGGTAGTTAGGTTGGGAGCAAGCCAACTTCACTAAAAAATTAAATTGTAAACTTTAATATATATACATATGTACATATATATATATTTATAATATAATATATATATATATATATATATATATATATAATATATATATATATATATATATATATATATATATATATATATATATATATATATATACATACTTAGGTATATACTCGTATATTTCAATTTTTTTTTTGAAAATTTATTCCTACAGATATTTATCCTTATTTCCCCTTTTCCTGTTATGAAGTCGTTTTTTTTCACAAGAGTTTGTTTTTGTTCTTTAGCTTTATGTGGATACAAAAATAAGTGTTGTTAACTACCTTAAATTAAATAGCCAACTTTTCAAAACTTAAGCATGATACTCATGATACCTTTGATCTAAAATTTAAGTCTTGTAGCATTTGTATCTATTGAAATTCATACATATGTATATTTACATTTTTAGTTAAATACATTCTACGGACACTAATTTCTTATGATAAATTGTTACAATTGGTGTGCACTATTTGCTAGTATTTTCTTTAACCCTAAGTAATGGAAGAAGAGGTAAATCTTCTCTTCGTTGCTAAGATAAACATTCTGTTGAATCTTTTAGCCCTATTGGTGGGTAAAGGTTATGCAGAGATGGGTCAATTGCTTCCTTCGTAGGATATTACCATGTTAAATTCACCAGTTAAATGCATGTGAAGTAGATTGGATTGGAACTAGCGG